>JAJJBR010002059.1:72500-73654 GCA_022817965.1 Solanum lycopersicoides
ATCGACTTATTTCATATCATGGTTCAGGCCTTAAAAATCAGTGAGGTTTACTCTTCCTTTTCGATGCCCGTGGAACTACTGTCAATGGTTTACTTCTTGGGAATGTTAAAAAAAAAAGATTACTACGTGATTTTTTGAATATGCCTATATCTATCGCTTTTGCTTCATTGATTTGATTCTCTCAATAGATACCGAGATTCATATTGGAAATCAAAAATATAGTAATTCAAACTATAAGACATAGGAGTAATTCAGATTGATCAGAACAAATAGATATAGCAAATAAATGGAATTGGATGCTATGTCAATCCCATATATGGAATTGATATTCACATATATCAAGATAATATTGTAGATTGATATATAGATCCATATCAAATGCAGCCTCTATCTTTATTTTATTCCAGGGGGCAGCTTTATAACAAGAATCTAACTAATAAATAGTATGGTAGAAAGAAATAGATGAATCTTTCTACCATACTATCTATCTATTAGAATACTGCCGATTCTAGTCCACTCATTTCATTTAAGACATGAAATTGGAATCTTTTTCATTTTATTTCGTCAATTTTGGCTAAGAACTCAGAAGTCAAGTTTCATTCAAATTAGTTAATAATTAATCGTTTTGACTGACTGTTTTTACATAAATGATAAGTAGAAAAGCGGTAGGAACTAGAATAAATAGTGCAGTAGCAATAAATGCAAGAATATTTACTTCCATAATCTCATCGGTTTTTTACTTCGCAATAACTCGGGATTTAATCCCATAGAGATGATAAATCTTTGGCCTGTAAATTCAATGAATGAATATTACCTCTCGATGATCTTGAATCAGATCAATATCATGAATAACAATATCTGAACTATCAAATAAATTCGTCGTCGAGAATTGAATAGTATAACATAGGAAGTTCTTTTATCCATACCGCCCCAAACTCGGATTGCTGACCTAACCCAAAATTCCTTTATTTATTTATCATTTTTATTATCTGTTCTTTTTTCTCTCTAATTATCTAGTTCCTTCTTGTACAATCATCTGATGAAGTCTCATCAAATAGCTCTTCCACTTCCAGTGGTCACATAGTTACAAACCACAACAACAATAAAAGCTAAATGGAAAAAGAAAGGAGTTTAGAACGAAACTATTTTTGACT
>JAJJBR010002060.1:0-10090 GCA_022817965.1 Solanum lycopersicoides
GTTAAGAAGCGACTCCAGCAACATCCTGGAGGATGCTAGTGCTGGAAAATCAAAAGCATCATCTGAGGAAACCCAATCATGTGGTGATGTGAATTCTTTGAAAGCTATTGAAGGAAAAGATGTTAGCTCTAAAGAAGCTAATCACTACGAGGATAGGAGTCAAGAAGAAGTTCAACAGAGTGATGTATCAAAATGATCCTTGTACTCTCTTCCGTCCTGTGGCTCGGATAAGTGCTTTTAGCGTATATGGTTCTTTGAATGTCCCAGAATCCCAACTGCAAACTCCAAGGCTAATTCCTGTCCAAGCACCTGATCTTGGGATCAGCAAGTTGCTTGAAGGAGCTTTCACTGACAGATTAGTGCCTCACCAATGTGGCCATGGCTGTTGTGGCAATGTCAATCAAGAAATTAACGGAAGGGCACTATTGGGGCCTGAGTTTGTCGACTATGCTGACCCTCCTTCCTTCTCAAGCCATGAGTTGGCCGCATTAGCCACAGAGATAAGTAACGTTGCTTGGTATAAAAGTGGGTTGGAAAACAGCAGCATTGAGGCTACCTTCAATCCAACAACCAGAGCAGCCTGTGGTACCTCTCATTTGCCAAGCAGACCATTCTAATCTTTCAAATTAGTAAACTTGGAAATGATAATGGATGCAGTGTCAACCTCAACTACCATAATATAAAAGATTTTGAGGCTGAGTTGATTTACTCAACTTATTTGGAATATACACAGTACAGGATAAAGAGAAGGTGGATGGATACCTGATTTAGTGTCCAAACTGGTTGAAAAGAGTGTAAATGCATTATTTCCCTAGGTCTTCATTCATTCATGATGAGGAAATTTAGAAATTTTCTTAACTTAGATGAGTCCAGTAAAATGGTAGTATGATCTGAAGCTTCATATGTTGTAACTCAACAAGATGATGGATTTTTTTTTATTCAAAGAGTGTGCTTCCTCCTTGCTCAGTTGGGATGATGCAAAGGAAAAAGAAAGATGGTAAATTCTTGTAATTCAATTGTAGCATGCTTTCTGCATGGTTTATTTTGTAGAGTGACTTTGAATCAACCTCAAATCATCATATCATTCATATTCATAAATTATTCATTCATTTTCATATTTTGTTGAGTGACTTTGAATAAGGAAGGCATAAGTTGATCGAATTTATGTACAACTTTTACAAAATATCACTCTCCTTCAACGACAACTTCTTATTGTATATGCAATTGTAAGAAGGTGGATGTTGTTGTTTCTTAAAAAACAAGGCAAAAACTTTAAGAAATGAAATATTCAACAACCATAATGCCAATATTTAAATTATGTATTGTGACATATTAAATAAAAATTATAATAAGTTGAATACTTGATATGCATATTATAAGAATTGCATATTTAAAGTCGTTCGAACAATTTACTTTTTGAAAAGCAATATATATATGATGTACCTTGTAATTAATAATTTAGGTTGAATAGACTCATCATTCATTAATTTGAGCTTGTATTTTATTCTTTAAATTGAGTGTAATTCATCACATATACTATTAAAAGTAAAAAGCTTTAAAATGCAATTCTGTTTAGTAAATTACATTAGAAAATCAAAATTTAACTGAATCATATCGAATTTGAAAACTATTGTAGCGATTTTGAGAAGTCGAATTTTTGTTATACATTATAGACGAACCTAAAAACTTATATCATTTACATTGTAGTTATAAATATCTTATAAAATTAATCAAAATACGTAAAAATTAACTCGATAAAAGACTTAAATGCATTGGAAGAATCTGGTGTACTGACTCCTATTTAACCCACCAGAAAGATCCAGTGGTACCATGAAAACAAAAGAAATCAGTGCTCTATTATTCTTTCTTTGAATCCCAAACTTTTGGTGTCTTTTTGACTCATGTTTTAGATATATGAAAGAGATGGAAAACAGACATGTGCTGAGTACTATGCCAAGTTTCAGTCTTTTCAGAATAAGTGATACATTATTTTTGACTTTGTGGACCATACTATATAAATGAAAATCAAAATAAAATAACAACATATAAACTAAATTTATAGCAATGTAGTAGGAGTACTAGTTAAACAAGTAGAGCTTGAGTAAATGTTTGTAGCAATAACATATAAATTTTTTTAGTTGAGAGCGTTTCCTCTCAAATAGGATCACATTCAATGTAAATTTAAATTAATCGAATTTTAATATAAATATCAAATATCGAGAATCGAAAAGAAACCAAACAAGGGGTGAGGAGGAATGGGTTTGAACTTTTCCTACTTGTCACGCAAAGTGTGCCTTACACAAACAAACAAACATCACTGGGGCCTCTGGTCCACTGCTACTCTCTTATTTCACTGTAAAGTTCTGTGCTGCTGGGGTGGAGAAAGAGTGTCTGTTAGGGTCTCGGAGTAGATTTTATCATTAACTTATGAAGGTATAAAGATTTTGTCGTTTTTTAAAGATTCATTTTTACATTATAATTCGCAATTTACATATCTTCTTATTTAGGATCATGTTTTTGTCTTTCGATAAGTTGAAATTGTGTCTTGTTTTATATAATCACTTTTTTTTAGTTATTTTATCGTTTATCTCTACATTCAACCTTTTGCACCTCTTTATTGGAGCATATGCAGATTTTCATTTCACATGTCCAAAGTATCTTAGTCTTGCTTCTCTTATATTAATATCTACAATAGAGGCTACATTTTTGCTGCTCATTTTGATTATCTTATCGCTAGTAGTATGAACGCACATAATATACTCATTTTTGGAATTTGCACCTTCTTAAAATAAGAGTTCTTGATTGGTTAACATTCAATTTTATCAATAAATAAAATCAATTTAACCATCACACGGTAAAATTTACTTTTAAGTTTAATTATATATGTGGTACGTTTTGGATTGATACAAAGGTATATTGGAAAATATACTAATTTTTTTCTTGAATTTCTAAGGTGACACAATAACACTTATTTTAGGACATTTTGTTTTTGCTGAAGTTAAACTTATTTAGGATAGAGAAAATTGTAAATTTAGTTTAAATTTAATATTTAAAAATTAATTAAATATATATAATATATTAAATTAAAAAATTATAATTTATATTGAATTAGTCTAATTTAATTTTGCTTCAAAAATAAATCAAATTGACTTTTAAAAGAAAGAACGTAAAAACTAATTTTTAACAAAGAAAGTATGTTGAGTTTTCACTGACTCACTCAATTATTATTATTATTATTATTATTATTATTATTATTATTGTTATAACTATTTCTTTGATTATCTCAAAATCTATTGATTTATTCTTAAAGTAAAGTTAATAATAAACATGTAATTATATTAAGAACTCCAGTGTGGTTTTTTAATATTTTGTAATGTTAAAACTCAAAACTAGAACTCCTTTTAGTTTTTACTGAGTAAAATTTTACTGAAGAATTGTTTAATTATTCTGGAATTGCTCAACACTATGTAGGAGTACAGTAGCATGGCAAATATTATAACATCATACAAACAAATAATATATAAAAATTATATAACTAGACAATAATCTAAAAACCCATCCCTTTATTAAGGTGTGAAATAAATGAATAAATTTAGCGATATAATCAGTATTTTGATATATATATTCACCTAGTCAATCTATATAATTTTTTGATAAAAAATATGTTTTACGTGGCTTCGCCTAGGAATAGATGGACAATATTATTTTTTATTAGTACGCATATATGGTTTAGTTACAATAGCATAAACTTGTTGTATTAGTTGGAAAAATCAGTCAAAATGTCATTTCTTTTCCTTCTTTAGACCAAACTTTGACGTAAATTTTGGTTTGGGAGTTATTTGATTTTAGAGGACTTTACAAGTCTAAAATAATTTATGAAAGATTATAATTTATTTTATTTAGGATAAAATAAAGATTTAAAAATAACTTAAGTTAAATATAAAAATACATTTTATTTTTAATGAAAATTAGAAAAAAAAAATATGCATCACATAAAATAAGAAATCATACGAATAAATTAAGAGTTGTTTAGTTTTCTTCTATTCTATAGTAAAAGTAAATGACAAGCCAATAATACATTGCTAAACGTAATATATAATAATAATAATTTATAGAATAGTACAAAAGATATACGATCCATATAATAACCCTATTGTCAGAATTAAGAACATGGAGATTAGTCTAAATCATTTAGTATTTATTTATTTTAACTTTTTTTTTTTTTTTTGTAAAGAATATGAAATCAAGGTTGCAAATAAGACAATACAACACCTGAAAAAAGGTAAACTAAGACATATATTCAATAAAAATTGTAAAAGGAAAAGAAAGATATACTCAAACCTGCAATTAACTTTTTTGGATAAAATTATATAAATGTTTTTCTTTTTTTCTTTTAGTTTTCCATTCGGTGTCCGAAGCTCATATTAGAGCTCGACTAAATTCAAATCACGCTCTGCACGGCCCGTTCGAAAATGGCGCTCCCAACAAGGTTTTCTCCATATCCAAGGCTCGAACTGAGACATCTAATTAAGGGTGAAGCACTTCCATCAGTGCACTACAACCCATGTTGATGGAGACCCTTGATTTCATAATAATAATAATTATAATAATAATAATAATATATCTCATAGAGTCTCGAGAATGATACACGTAAATTGGATTTTTAATACAAGGAAAGATTAAAAAAAAACTCTCAATTCAAGTACACATAAATTCTATTTTTAATACATGGTAAGATTTAAAAAAAAAACTCTCAATTCAAGTAAGACATACTAACAAAAATGTAAGGAATTTAAAAAAAGATGTCTACGACTTATTTTCCGAATAATACATATTCGATTAGCTTATGCAACAAATTTTTTTATGATTAGATTGGTATAGTCAAGATCTAGATTTAATTGATTTCAAAGTGAATTTGTTTGAATTTTTTCATATACATCTATAGTTTTTGTCTTGTATATAGTCAAATTTTAATTTGTTTGAAATTTACATGAGCGGTATATATATATATATATATATATATGGTTTTAAGCAAATAATAATAATTATAAGTTGAATCCTCAAAAATAGATTTTAATTTCATGTTCTTGTTAGTATTACTAATTAGTTGCTTTATTTTGAATTCGTTTATGAATATAACACGATTTGCTATTGACAACGAATTTGAATACCATTTGTATTTTTTATAACAAAACAATGCTACATTCAAATAAGATGCTCTTTAATTTTTGTTTATATTGTTCTTTCAATAAAGATTTATAAGCCAAAATATTCTTAGTTATAACCTAATTTTGCAAGATTTAGCTTAAAGAAATTCTGCTTGACACACTTTATATACAAATTAAATTTATTCAGCATAAGTTGTATTATATATCTAATTCATTTTGCATAAGTTTAAAAAACTTTTCATCTTATGAATTATGAATTGAACTAATATCTTTTACAATATAAATATCGTAAAAATAAACAAAATAACTTATTATGCCTTATAAGACATCGATCTACATATTATGAGTCACGTATAACTAGTGTAAATTAACATAATGAACTTTGACTAATTCATCTAAGATTCACTTTGGAACCATTCAAATATCATAATAGTGTTATGAAAAACATAATTTAATCAAAGTGTCATTTGCACCTAGTCGTAATAAAGGTAGAATTTTAATCTAAAAGGTTTAAAAAAGGAAAATAAATAATATTTTCAAATAAGTAAATTAGGTCAAATATCAACCTGTACAAATCTCACAAACTAAAAGATATAATTTCTCTCCTAAATGAAGTAATATATTGAATCTATACTTATACAAACTCTTTTTTTTTGTTGTTGAAATACACAAACTCTTGTATCTATACTAGTAAAAAAATAAATAATAATTCATTACTTGCATTCACCAACTCCAAAGAGATAGGGAAAAAAAATATTTATTTTTTTAAAAAAAGTGGGAGGAACCACTACTCGAATGCTTATTATTATTATTATTATCTTACACTAAAAACGATCATAATTTACACCAACCACAATCATTTTCACCACGAACACAAAATATATTGGAACTAGTAAAAAAACTATTAAAAAAAAAAGAAGAAGATATTGTAAAAAGAAACAAAGAATTCATCATAGATTTTTATTTCACTTTTATTTTCTGCCAAATTAAAAAAAAATTGTATAGATCTTGATTGACAGTTCAGATCGTTTGATGGAGGTACTGTTTGAAACTGCAAGATACTCTTGTTGGTTTTATTTATTCATTTTATTAATTAATATAACTTAAAAAAATAGATTTTTTTGAAACACACTAAAAAAGAAAGTAAAATAGACAAATTAAAATAAAATTACTTGTTATTTCTTCTATTACATTTTATCTGAAATGTTTTGACTTGACACGAAATTTAAGAAAATAAATTAAAAAACTTATCCTATAATCTTAAATTAAAGATTTATAATACGTATCAAAATAATATTTAAGCTTGTGGTATTAATTGAACAAACAAAATAAAAGAAATAGCCAATTATTGTATTCTATTTATGTATGATTTCTTTCCTTTTCATCTGATTTTAAAAGGTACTAATACTCTTATTTTTCTTTTATTAGTCATAAAATTTTCATAACTTGATTTAAATATAATTAAAATATATATATATTTTTTTTTTTTGGAAAAAAAAAACTGAGAGAGATTACTTCACCAACTATAGTAGAATGATTATGATATGTTAAAGGTGGGCCATTTCTTCCTAAAGACTGTCACACAGCTACTCTAACAGAACCATGAGCTCTCTTCCTTTTACATTCTTGTTTTTTTCCTTCTTCATCACTTTCTATAAACACTTGAAACTATACATTTTTACTCTCTCTCTCTTCTTGATTTTGCTTTTCTGATAAATTTTAGAAAATGGGGTGTTAATGGTTTACCTAATCCATCACCTTACTAATACACCAAGAAATGAGGTAATGGGGCCTTAAATCATGCAGTACTATAAATGGTAACCATAAAAATTGAATCTTGGGAGTTGTAATACTTCAAAGTTTTGATTTTTATGGTTTTAATGCTTATTCTTGGTTGTGGGGTTGTTGAGAAGTTCAAATCTTGATTTTGGGGTTGTTGGAAATGGCAAGTGTAGATGTGTCTAATGTGGATTTAGAAGCTGGGGCCGGAGCCGGTGGACATAGTCGCCGGTGCTCAGGTAGTGGTAGTAGTGTTTGTTTCTCTGATGCTGATGAGGGTTCTTGTTATTCTCAGTTTTATTCAACTGCTGATGGGTCAAATTATGATGATTATAGTTTTGCTTGTGCTACTGAGTCTGAAATAGGGGAAGTTATGGAGGTGTCAAGGAGAGTTTCATCTGTGGCTGATTCTGATAGATCAGTTGATTTGGAAAATGGAATTGGTGAAACTAAGTTGCATGTTGGGAAAATTGAAAGAGATTGTAGGATTTGTCATCTGAGTTTGGTGAGTTCTGGTCCTGAATCTGGTTTTGCTATTGAATTGGGATGTTCTTGTAAAGATGATTTGTCTGTTGCACATAGGCATTGTGCTGAGGCATGGTTCAAAATCAAAGGAAATAAGTAAGTATACCAAAGCCTTAGTTTTTATGTTTCAAATTTCTGACTTTTATTTTAGTTTCTGGTTTCTGAATTTCGATATATTAGATTTGCCTATGTGATCAATCTAGATGCTTAAGTGGTAATGTTACCATCTGGAAACAAATTGTTGTTTAGTTTTATCGTATCTAACTGTGGTGTACGGGCCAGCTTATGCATACTTTCGACTAATTCCATGGGATACGTGTCCCTATCAAGCAATAGTTACCAGATGACTCCGTCCTAAGCTGGCCCTCGACTAATTCCACGGATGCTGCCACCACAACAAGTGTCAGGTCCACCAAAAGCTAAGCACAGATAGGAATTTGAACTAGGATCTCAACAATGAAGTGTATTTGCACTTGATAGTTGGTTGCAATGACAATGATTTGTTGAATCTTCTGTTGGAAGTGTTGATTTATTTATTCATATTGGCAGTACATGATCTGTCAGAATAACCTTTTTTTTTGTAGGGTAACGTAAAAGTTTGGTTTGTGATGTCTGTTTTCTTGGGAAAGAGATAACATGATGTATTTTATGGGAGAAAAAGGAAAAGTTAATTAAAGAATCTTAATGGAATAAAATAAAATGAAAAGTGAGGGACTAAAACAATGGTAACTTGACAAATATCATGAGGAATTTTAATGACTTTTTGTAAAGAATTAGGATATATTCTAATTACACCGACAATTCTTTGTTGTACTATGCCCTTAAATGGTCTTTAGTTTCTAAAATTTTCCTGATATTTGATACTATGCCTTTTTCTTTTATCAAAGTGAAGATTTGACCTTAGTGGATTAAGTAATATAACTTCTATTTTTCCTCTCAATATGAAGTAACATTTTGCTGTCCTCCACTTTTCATATTCTATTACTTAGATGCTAAGATCTTTACTATGATTATCAATTCTGTGACAATGGCCTCTGATGTGTGCACAGTCAAGATTCTCGTGTTATTTTCAGATAAAAACTTTCATCAATGAGTCTTTTGATCTTTTAAGAAGTGCATGACCAAGTAATTGAAAAGATCAAATGGAAATAAAAAGCATACAATCTTGTAAATGTGCTAACATTGTTTTAGACATCTTGGATGTATCATTGTGGTAAAGAAGATCGAAATTTAATTGTTTGAATCTATAAAACTGATTTTTTTGATTTTTTAGACTTCCTGAAGAATCAAACATATGGTATCTATAACAGAAAATAATAAGGTGGTATGAACAGTTAGAATCTCTGTGTGTTTGCGCATCTGTGCATTTGGTGGTGCAACCTCACAGGGGGGAGGTGGAGGATCGGAACAACTGAATTGTGCATAATGAACTGCTTGTTTGCTTTTCCCTTTAAAGATGCTTCCTTTGAAGATAAGGACGATGATCAAATTCTCAATATGATCTGATTTGTTTCTTTTGATGTTCGTCTTAGAATTGTTTTGTGATTGTGAATATTATTCACCTGTTAAGCCAGGGAACCAAATGTTCGATATTCCAATGGACCAAGGTAGTATAAGCAATCCCCAAAACCCAAGTGTAAAATTTGTCTTAACGTTCAATTGTCCGTAACAGTTTAGTGACTTCATTCCATGGTTTTCTGGCACTGTAGTGTCGTTAATTTCCCATCCATAAAGTTGATTAAGTACTGATTGATCTGTATAAGCGAGATCTTACTGAAATATGATACTTTTGAAGTGTCCATAAGTGCATTTAAGTATGTTAGACATACTAACTTACAGAAATAGTCGTCGTCCAATATCAATATCTGCATACACCTTCACATGTGTTGAATACTCCCTCTACTGTTGACTGATATGATTCACTTTTCAACTTCCTCCTTTCACTGGAGAAGCTGGAAGTTATGAAGAGTATCTCTGGTGATCTGTCCAATTTCACATTACAGAACTATTGTCATCTCTTATGACCCAATATTCTTTGACTCATTGTCATCATGTGTTAGTTTGTTATTGTCTTACTAGTGTTGTTTTACTTGTCAGTCCTCCTCAATATGGTTGTAAATTTCGTCAGACAAATATATCTTCCAAATTAGTTAGCTTAGTATGCTAGGTATCTCCAGTTATATGAACATACGTCTAGTAGAATTCGTGAAAGTATTGAAGATCACAAACTTGGACAGAACATCATTATCTTATCGCAGTCCTAATTATTCAAAGTTAGTTCCTGTATGTTCCATGGGATAAGTTTCTTCTGAAAAAAAAGCACAACATTTGTATGCTTCTGTATGACTTGTGTAAACACTGGAATTCTTTTCACTCTTGTTCGTTTACATATACCACTTAGTTTCATGTTTCCCCAATATGGTAAAATTACTCAGAAACTCCCACCCTCTCCCATACAAGCTATTTTATAAAATTGTAATACTGCTAGTTATCTTGTGACCCTTATTAACATTTGAAGTTCTTTTTCCAGGACTTGTGAAATATGCAATTCTCTTGCACGCAACGTCATTGGTCCAAATGATGTTGAATCAACACAGCAAACAAATGAATCAAGTGCA
>JAJJBR010002061.1:0-32893 GCA_022817965.1 Solanum lycopersicoides
CTCTTCCAGATTCTATGATTGATACCCTCTTATTTGACCAAGTGAATTTGTGCCCACTGAACCCAATGTCCAAGAGTCCACATGCTTCAATAATAGCAATAAAATCCATGCTCTTCCTCATATTGTAAGGCACTCCTCCCAGTTTTTCATCTACATCAGTTATAACATTATAATCTCCAACTGCGCACCAAGGTTTGGTGTTCACTGTGGCCTGCTGAAGCATCTTGTCCCAAAGAGGTCTCCTGAGGTGATCCTTGCATTTTGCATAGACAAACGTATTAGTAAATTGGTATTGTAACTCATTGTGTTTCATGTCACAAGTGATTTGTTGTTCATCTTCATCAAGAATATTAGAGTCAATATCGTTGCTCCAAAAAACCCAAATCTTACCATTACAATTACTAGTGGCATTATCCATGTTTAATTGAACTTTGAAGTTTTGTACATGAACACTATCTGAGAAAGGTTCCAAAATGGTAATAACAGATAAATGGTGAAGCTTTCTGAGCATCTTTAATCTCTCCGACACTCCCTGAGTGTTGATCCCTCTCACATTCCATATAAGTGTACAAATCATTTAGAAGATCTAGAGAAGAAGAGCCTAGTGTTAGGTCTGCCAGCAGTGACAGTATTGACATCCTGCTTTTTGAACTGGGGTTTGTCATGTTTGAACCCTCTTGGAGATAATCCCTGTCTTTGTGTTGCCTGTTGAAGCTCCTCTTCTAGGGCCTGGTCCTTATGAGAACTAAGTGCCTTAAAAGGAGTCTCCCTAGTCTCATCATCCTCTTCAGGTTCTTCTAGGGATTGATTATCTTTATCCAGATCATCCTCAGAGTTATCAACTGCATACTCATCAACAGGAGGAACAGTATTCAGCTTGCACACTTGCTGTCTTATATCCAGAGGTTCAACTGATGAGGATGTCATGTACTGATCCTGTAGATGTAGAATATCCATCCCTTGATTTTCATCCACCCTAACAGATTTTTTACATGAATCATCCTTCCTCCCTTGTTCCTGCTCATTTTCTTTGTCTTGCAGCCTGGTTAGTCTTCTTTTTGCAGCATCTCTTTTTGTTTGCTTGGTTTTTACTCTTAGGGGTGTTGCCTTGAGTATTGTCACTTGGTTCCCTTTTGTCTTTTTCTTTCCTTTTTTCATTTTGTTGTTTCTCTTGATTTTCCAGAATAGCCTGTTCCCTGTTATTGCTGTCCAGGTCCTGCTGCTGTCTCTGTTGTTGAACCTCTTGTTGCTGACTGTCTTTGTTATCAATATAGGCTCTAAGGTCAGGACTATGGTCAATATCCAACCCCTCATGCAGAACATGAGGCAGATTCCCCCCTTTGGTAACTCCTTCCTGCAAATTAGTGGTTTTCTCCTGACATCCCCCTTCCACACCTCCAATATCTTCATCAGATAAACCAGCATCAATATCAATTATTTTGGGGGGTTGGGGTTTTGGGAGCATTGAGTCAATACATGTGCTCTTGTAGTTGCTATTTTCAGTAGCATGTTGCTCCCTGATTGCACTCTGTCCAGTTTGCTGCTCTTCCTGTTGTCCCTGCATTTCAAAGGTAGAAAAAATATTTTGAGTTGGAAGGTTGGATATACCTGCAGTTACCTGTTCTTGTTGTTGATTTCCACTGTTTCTATGCATTGGAGGAGGGGCTGGTCTCCAAACAGTTTTGGAGTTGGCTTGATCTTGACTTTTTTGGTGCCTCTTCTTTTGTGTTTGCCACTGTTCTTCTTGTATCTCTGACTGCTGCTTCTGTTCTTCTTGCCTGTGAGTGTTTTGCCTTTGTTGTTGGTCTGTCATTTGTGTTTTTGGTTGATCATGATCATCCTCTTTTCCAGTTCTTCCCTTTTGGTTTTTGTTTTGTTGAATTGATGATTTTGTTGTATCCTCCATTGCTCTCTTTCCTTGTTCTTGTAGCTTATCAGAACCCTCTTTTTCCTTACTGTTTTTGTTCATTTCCAGTTCCTTTCTTTTCTTGATCTCCTCATCCCTTCTTTTGATTGTGCACTCTTCATCCTTGTGGCCTTGGTGTTTACAGTAGAAGCAGTAACTTGGGATCCCTTCATATTCAACTTTTAACCATCTTCCTTTGTTGGGGTTTGAGTATTTGAATCCCAGCCAGACATGAGAAGGTCTTTCCTTAGTAAGATCCACCTGAACCTTGACTCTAGTGGTACTTCCTCTAGTTCTTTGTGAGGTTGGTGAGTCCAAGAACAGTACCTTCCCAATACTCTCAAAATAGTTGATAGGAAAACTTTGTTGTAGCAGTGCCAGGGAGGCCTGGAATAGACACCCATATAGGAACTATAGGTTTTCCTCATCAGGTGTAAAATCAGGGGTCCAAGCTTGGATTCTCATAGCCTGTCCTTCAATGTTCATTTTCAGCTTTGTCCAAACAGTTTGGTAGTCAAGTTCATTGTCTAGATCAATGTAAACATGCCTAGAGTTGAAATGTGTGATCTTAACACCCCCATCAGCTGAGTTTGTAAAATGAAACTCTTTCTTACTTGCTCCATTCTAGGCATTGTATTAGTAAATTTGCCAACAAGAGTATATTTGCAAATCTCAGCCAGCTTAACATAATAATCATTTTCATCAATGAGTACAGCAGGGAAACCTTGTTTAGTAGTATGGACAGGTTCATTCAGTACAATAGGAGTTTCATTTTTGGCCTGATTATACCTCAACCTAGCAGCAAAGGACTGGACCACAGTGTAGGGAGCAGGTTCTGAGTTTTGGTCTTTTTTGGGATTGTTGATAGGCTGTTGATGTTGCTGCTGATTATTAGGCTGTCTAGTATCTACATGACCATCCAGACCACCATGCTTATTAGTTCTATCAGTTTGGGAAGTATGTTCATACCTTGAATAGTTATTGGATATTTTGGGAAAGTTGTTGTGATACTCCTCATTTGCTCTATTAATTTGATCATCAGAATTACCTTCTCCCTGCCTGTAAGTCTGCTTGGCTTGCTCAGGTTGCTTCCCATGACTCCCTTGGCCTTGTTTTGAGTTATGTTTGTCTCCTACAACCTTCCTTTGTTCCTTTGAATTATTGTGCTCCTGCTTGTGTGGTTGATCAGAGTTACCTTTAGCTTGCTCCTGCCTTTTCTCCTCTGCTTTCCTTTCCTTTTCTCCATTATCCTCTTTGTTATACGCCTTCTGTGGATTACCTGCATTAAAATTAGGAGTTAGATGTGATGAATTATCAGTCATTGCAAAAGAGAACCTGGAAGTTTCATTTGTTGAGCTTGCTGAAAGTGTCCCCTGCTCATCATGTTATTTCCCTGCTGCTCAGTCGAATTCTCCTTATGCTGAGATTTGTTTTCATTGATCATTGTTGTTGTTTCCATTGCTCGGGAAACAACAACATTGATGTGTTGTTTATCCCTCTGAGCACTATTTGATGTTTCCCCTGTATTTTGGTGTCTTCCCTGTTGAGCATTGGACTGAAGATCATTGGATATTACTTGATAATTGTTGTTATTGATTGCCTTGTTAAGCTGGTTGGTAGTATCTGTTGATTGAATGTTTTTGGCCTGAGAACCAGTCTCTTTCAGTGAGTTTCCATGAATTCCGGCAGTTCGAGCTTTGTCTTCACCGGAGTTCTTTCCGCCGGCGAATTCTCCGTCCATTTCAGTCGAAATTTAGGTGACATGTGCCTCATCATTGGGAGAACAAACCCCAGTGGTCAATTCCAAACGAATTGGACTCGAAGACCCTCGAATATGAGTTCGCGAATCCGGCGGCGCACTCGCGAATCCGTCTGATTTCTCTTGTCGATTCAGACGAATTGGGACGATGGAATTGCCTGCTTTTTGGATATGTGGTAGATCTTGATGTGGTATCTCCATTTCCATTATCCTTTCTTCTCGATTCCACCCAGAGATTCCTTGGGAAATATTTTTGCGATCTTCATCGAACTCCTCTTCCGAAATCGCAGTTCTCATCGCAACTTTCTCCTGCGATTTCGAGGCGTTCTGAGCTTGTTCTTGGGGCGTGTCATTGCTTAGTGGTAAGTCATTTCCATGGCGCTCCTTCTGGTTTTGGTTCGGTGGCCATTTGACGACTGCCGGTGGCTCACGCGCCATTGACGCGCTGGCAGTTACTGTAGCGAGAAGAGAGAGCGTCCGCGAAGAGAGAGAAAATTTTAGAGAGAGAAAATTTCGGAAAATGGTGCGATGTATTTTGGGCTTGGGGTTTCGGTTTAATGGTTTAGGGTTAGGGTTAGGGTTAAGGTTAGGGCTAGGGTAAGGGTTTAGGTTTTTTTAGGTTTTAGGGTTCCTGGTTTAGGATTTGAGGTTTAAAATCTATGGTTTAGTGTTTAATGTTTTGTTTGGGTGTTTGTATTTTGGACTTAGTGTTTAGCTTTAAGGGTTAGGGTAAATGATAGGGTTAGGGTTAGGGTTCGGATCGAGTTTGGGTTAGGGTTTAGTATTTTTTTAGGTTTTAGGTTTTGGCGTTTTGGATTATCAGTTTTAAAATCTATGGTTTAGTGCTTAATGTTTGGATTTTGGTATTTTGGGCTTGAGCTTTTCGGCTAATGGTTTAGGGTTAAGGTTAGGGTTAGGATTTAGTTTTTTTTTTAGATTTTAGGGTTTCTGGTTTAGGATTTGAGGTTTAAAATCTATGGTTTAGTGCTTAATGTTTGGATTTTTGTAGTTTGGACTTAGGGTACAGTGTTAGGGTGTAGGTTTTTTATTTTAATATGGTTTAGGGTTTAGCTTTGAGGTTTAACATCTATTGTTTAGTATTTAATGATTGGGTTTTGGTATTTTGGGCTTAGGGTTTCGGGTTTACGATTTAGAGTTAGGATTAGGGTTAATGTTAGGGTTAGGTTTAGGGTTAAGATTTTGGGTTCTATCAGATTTTTGGGTTTAGGGAGTAAAATTTGAGGTTTAATATCAATGATTTAGTGTCTATTGTTTGGTTTTTGGTATTTTGGGCTTGGGTCTAAGGTTTATGGTTGGGTTAGGGTTAGGGTTAATGTTAGGGTTAGGTTTAGGGTTTAGGTTATTTTTAGGTTTTAGGGTTTGGGGGTTAAGGATTTGAGTTGTAATATCTATGGTTAGCGTTTAACGTTAAGGTTTTGGTATTTTTGGCTTTGAGTTTAGGGTATAGGGTTTAGGGTTAGGGTTAAGGATATGGTTAGGGTTAGGGTTAGGGTTAGGGAAAGGGTTAGCGTTAGGGTTTAAGTTTTTTTTAGTTTTAGGTTTTGGGGTTTAGGATTTTTGGTTTAAAATCTATGGTTTAGTGTTTAATGTTTGGGTTTTGGTATTTTGGGCTTAGGGTTTCAGGTTAAAGGTTTAGGTTTAGGGTTAGGGTTAGGGTTAGGGTTTAGGTTTTTTTTTAGGTTTTAGGGTTTGTGGTTTAGGATTTGAGATTTAAAATCTATGGCTTAGTTTTTAAGGTTTGGGTTTTCGTATTTTGAACTTAGGGTTTTTTTCTTGGACTTAGGGTTTAGGGTTTCGGTTAGGGTTAGGGTTAGGGTGTAGTTTTTTTTAGGTTTTATGGTTCAGGGTTTAGCATTTGAGGTTTAAAATCTATGGTTTAGTATTTAATGTTTGGGTTTTGATATTTTGGGCTTAGGGTTTCGGGTTTATGGTTTATAGTTAGGATTAGGGTTAAGGTTAGGGTTAGGGTTAGGTTTTTGGTTTTTTATAGGTTTTTGGGTTTAGGGTTTAGGATTTGAGGTTTAATATCAATGCTTTAGTTTTTCATGTTTGGGTTTTGGTATTTTGGGCTTGGGGTTTAGGATTTATAGTAGGGTTAGAGTTAGGGCTAGGGTTTAGGTTGTTGTTTAGGTTTTAGAATTTGGGGTAAGGATTTGAGTTGTAATATCTATGGTTAAGTGTTAAATGTTAGGGTTTTGGTATTTTTTTTGCTTTAGATTTAGGGTTTAGGGTTTAGGGTTAGGGTAAAGGATAAGATTAGTGTTAGGGATAGGGTTAGGGTTAGGGTTTAGGTTTTCTTTTAGGTTTTAGATTTTGGGGTTTAGGATTTTTGGTTTAAAATCTATGGTTTATTGTTTAATGTTTCGGTTTAGGTATTTTGGGCTTAATTTTTTGGGTTAATGGTTTAGGGTTAGGGTTAGGGTTAAGGTTAGGGTTAGGTTTTAGATTTTTTTTTTAGGTTTTAGGGTTTGTGGTTTAGAATTTGAGGTTTAAAATATATGGTTTAGTGTTTAATGTTTGGGTTTTTGTATTTTGGACTTAGGTTGTTTTTTTGTCTTAGGGTTTCGGTCTAGGGTATAGGGTTAGAGTTAGGGTTAGGATTAGGGTTAGGGTGTATTGTTTTTTTAAGTTGTATGGTTCAAAGTTTAGCTTTTGAGGTTTAAAATCTATGGTTTAGTATTTAATGTTTGGGTTTTGGTCTTTTGGGGTTAGTGTTTCGGGTTTAGGGATTAGGGTTAGGGTTAGGGTTAGGGTTAAGGTTGGGTTAGGGTTAGGGTTAGGGTTTTGGGTTTTCTTAGGTTTTTGGGTTTAGGATTTAGGATTTGAGATTTAATATCAATGGTTAGTGTTTAATGTTTGGATTTTGGTATTTTGGGCTTGGGGTTTAGGATTTATGGTAAGGTTAGGGTTATGGTTAGGTTTTAGGTTTATTTTTAGTTTTTTCGGTTTGGGGTAAAGGATTTGAGTTGTAATATCTATGGTTTAGTATTGAATGTTAGGGTTTCGGTATTTTGGGCTTTGGGTTAAGGATTTGGGTTTAGGGTTAGGGTTAGGGTTAGGGTTTAGTGTTTTTTTAGGTCTTAGGGATTGTGGTTTAGGATTTGAGGTATATAATCTATGGTTTAGTGTTTAATGTCTGGGTTTTTGTATTTTAGACTAAGATTTTTTTGGACTTAGCGTTTAGGTTTAGGATGTAGGTTCTTTTTAGGTTTTTTAATTCAAGGTTTAGCATTTAAAGTTTAAAATCTATTGTTTAGTGTTTAATATTTGGATTTTTGTATTTTGGGCTTCGGGTTTAGGGTTTATGGTATGGTTAGTATTAGGGTTCATGTGAGTTAGGGTTAGGTTTTGGGTTGTTTTTTAAGTTTTAGGGTTTGGGGTTATTTGAGTTGTAATATCTATGGTTTAGCGTTTAATGTTAGTGTTTTGGTATTTTGGGCATTGGGTTTAGGTTAAGGTTAAGGATAATGTTAGGGTTAGGGTTAGGGTTAGAGTTTAGATTTTTTTTAGGTTTTGGGGTTTAGGACTTTTGGTATAAAATCTATGGATATTTCGGTTTTGGTATTTTGGGCTTTGGGTTTCGGGTTAATGATTTAGGGTTAGGGTTAGTGTTAAGGTTGGGGTTTAGTTTTTTTTTTAGGTTTTAGGGTTTGGGTTAAGGATTTGAATTGTAATATCTATGGTTTAGTGTTCACTGTTAGGGTTTTGGTATTTTGGACTTTGAGTTTAGGGTTACGGTAAAGGATAGGGTTAGGGTTAGGGTTTAGGTTTTTTTAGGTTTTAGGGTATGTGGTTTAGGATTTGAGGTTTAAAATCTATGGTTTAGTGTTTAATGTCTGGGTTTTCGTAATTAGGATTTTTTTATTTTGCGCTTGGGGTTTAGGATTTATGGTAGGGTTAGGGTTAGGGTTAGGATTTAGGTTGTTTTATAGGTTTTTGGGTTTGGGGTTAAGGATTTGAGTTTTATTATCTATGGTTTAGGGTCCAATGTTAGGGTTTTGGTATTTTGGGCTTTGGGTTTAGGGTTTAGGGTTTAGGGTAAGGATAAGGATAGGGTTAGGATTCGGGTTCGGGTTCGGGTTCGGGTTTAGTTTTTTTTAGGTTTTAGGGTTTCTGGTTTAGGATTTGAGGTTTAAAATCTATGGTTTAGTGTTTAATGTTTGGGTTTTCGTATTTTGGACTTAGGGTTTAGGGTTAGGGTGTAGATTTTTTTAATATGGTTCAGGGTTTAGCATTTGAGGTTTAAGATCTATTGTTTAGTATTTAATGATTGGGTTTTGGTATTTTGTGCTTAGGGTTTCGGGTTTATGATCTAGAGTTAGGTTAGGGTTAGGGTTAATGTTATGGTTAGGGTTAGGGTTTGGGTAATTTTTAGGTTTTAGGGTTTGGGGGTTAAGAATTTGAGTTGTAATATATATGGTTTAGCGTTTAACGTTAGGGTTTTGGTATTTTTGGCTTTGAGTTTTGGGGTATAGTGTTTAGGGTTAGGGTTAAAGAATAGGGTTAGTGTTATGGTTCGTGTAAGGAAAAGGGTGGTTAGGATTTAAGTTTTTTTTTTTTTTAGGTTTTGTGGTTTAGGATTTTTGGTTTAAAATCTATGGTTTAGTGTTTAATGTTTGGATTTTGGTATTTTGGGCTTCGGGTTTCGGGTTAATGGCTTAGGGTTAGGGTTAGGGTTAGGGTTTAGTTTTTTTAGGTTTTAGGGTTTGTGGTTTAGGATTTGAGATTTAAAATCTATGGTTTAGTTTTTAAGGTTGGGTTTTTGTACTTTGAAATTAGGGTTTTTCTTGGACTTCGAGTTTAGGGTTTTCGTTAGGGTTAGGGTTAGGATTAGTGTTAGGGTGTAGGTGTTTATTAGGTTTTATGGTTCAGGGTTTAGAATTTGAGGTTTAAAATCTATGGTTAGTATTTAATGTTTGGGTTTTGATATTTTGGGCTAAGGGTTTCGGGTTTATGGTTTATAGATAGGGTTAAAGGTAAGGGTTAGGGTTAGGGTTAGGGTGTAAAGCCTCAAATCCCATTAAGACGGACAGGCACCCGATGCCCTAAAGGCCCGAGAGAACCAACTTGTAACCTGTTCTTACTATGCATATAAATATAACGATCACGACAAGTTCACATAGGACGCAGGGATACAAACAAACATAAGTAGACTCAAAAGTTATATACAAGACTTGGCCGTTGTGTCCACAACTCCTTAAGACACAACTGAACTATGTACATACGTCTAAAAAGCCTCTAAGAAGATTGAAGACCTAGAGTAGGGCGGGACAGACCCCGCCTTACCCTTAACTACGATACAATACCAAAATGAATTTACCAAGGACTCAGTAAATCTCCGAATCAACCTGGAGCTCACCAAAAGTAGATGAGTGTCGTGTGCTCCTACAAAGGACGTCTACTAGCTGGAGTACCTGTGCCGGCAGCATGAAATGCAGCGTCCCCAGCGAGGGACGTCAGTAGAAAAAAAATGTGCTGAATATGTAAGGAAATAGCATATGTAATACGAGGGCTCAAATGAAATGAAGTACCAACATATTAGTGCATAGATTAGGAGAGAAGACCACCTTTATTTACTCTTGTGATGTCATGTAAGTTACGTTCTTTCCTTTACTTTTCTCTACGTTATAATCTTTGAAGGGCATGTGATTCAAGTAACCAGCTGATCAGTGGTTGAAGAGGATGACCCATGCTAGGCATATTAACCCCTGGGATGTGGTCCTCATAATTACATAATTTGGGATCGGCCCATGCTAGGCTTTCGCCCCTGAGCTGCCACCCTTCTATACCGATAGGGATCGACCCATGCTAGGCTTTCGCCCCTGGGCTGCCACCCGTAATTATACAAATTTCTTCACTTAGATTCTTTAATCTTTGAGATTGTTGTTTATTAGTTCAGAACTCTTTTGGGGTTGTTCTTTGGATAATCATAGCTCTTTTGAGATGTTATTTGGTGGTCAAAATCATCTTGGAGATATGGAAATACGGACCAGTAGTAGAAGACATGAAGATAATACTTTGAGGCAGTATCAATGACATAAGGAGCTATGTAACATCAACACTCTACTTTAAGAGCTTAATGACACAACTGACTTCAATTGACTAGGAGAAGGATTCACCAAACTTTCTTTTGCAAATACCATTTCTATAACAGCACAAGGGGGATAATTACACAAGTATAGAGTAGTGAACATATAATGAAGTAGTTCAATGTACTTAGGATGGGGGGGAGGGATATAATTAGCTATATGGAGTCAATACACTGCAATTGTTTCTTTTACTAGGAATAGAACTTAGAAGATTTACTTCATTGATATTAAATACAGGTGTCAGATTTCATGCCAAGGAATATGGAATCGAATAGCCTTACATACCTTATTTTCTTACCAATACCACTATCACGATTCAGCCTTCCTTTATGGGTGCTAATCTAGAACATAAGTCATGATTAAGCTAACGTCAGCAGCTAATCACATTAAGGCCCTCGAAAATAGTAGCTAAAATATTTGACGGAAAGCAGGCCCATACAACCCTTACACAAACGGTGAACCACCACACCCTTCCTCTACACATTAATACAACTTCATACATCCTCTCCCAAGATACCCAAGCTGCCCTCAACAACAATATTCATAAGGCAGCCACTATCAATCTCAAATCTTTCAGCATAATAGGAGAATATTGACTCAAGGATTTATCACAATCCATGAATTCTTGATAAATATATACAAAATTCTCCACTCCAAACATGTATTCAAAGAGAGGAAAACAAATGGGTTGTAGTCTTACCTTAATTCTGGAAATTTATCCTCTAAACTTGTACTTCAAGAATTCAAACTCTCCTTCAAACTTTTACTTGAAAATGAGACAATACTCAAGAACCCTAAGGTGTTTTAGGGCTGCTTATTGAAGCCAAGAGAGACCAAGAAAGAAACTTAAGGAATCTAAAATTTTGCAAGTTTAAAATGGAGAAAAAGACTTGATCTTTATCCTTTTAAAAGGGAGGTGCTATGGCCGACTTTCTTGGCCAATTTTGGGCCATATATTGTCAAGTAGGTGACCCACCTACTTGGCCTTTTAACTTGGGCCTTTTTGGACTTAAGATTATTGGGCCTTGGCTGTCCATTTTCCCTTTGTTCTTTTATTCAACTTGGGCCAGATTAATGCAAGTAGGTGGTACACACTTGGCCCAATACATGGTAAAAAAAGTCTTAGTAGGTGATGCACCTACTTAGTTTCACTTGGGCTTTATCCATAATGGGCCAATTGGCAGATTTGGCTGGGCTTTCTTTCATTTTTTTATTTAATAGGTTTGGGCTTCAAGTGAGCCATTAATATAAGCCTAAATCTGGTCCATCAAACTTGGGCCCTTTAACTATATTATAGCTCAAGTAGGTGATGCAGCTGCTAGCTCAATTAAGCCAAGCAAGAAGATCAACTATTTTATTTCAATTTCTGAATGTTAATCCTTTTCTTCAACTTAGCACTTAACTTTCAACTTTAAGCTCAATTACCACCTTACTATATTTACTTAAATACTTTCCGTCGGAGTTAACTTGCAATATACATGCTGAAACGTGCAAGGCATTACATCACCTTCCGAGCTAGTTTAAACCAACACTAATCATATAAGAAACATGATCCCTCACCTACACTATAAGTCTATGTCAAGTATAACATGAATAGAACTAGCATATACATAATACAGCGTTACATCCTTCCCCCCTTGAAAATTCGTCCTCGAATGTTAGCAAGGTTGTCCAGCCTAAACAAGTTCAAGCCTAAGTTAGTACTACTATTAATCACATTGAACATATAGACTTATACTTACTTGTCAACGCCTCCACTAACATTTTGATCGTTCCCACCAGTGTGGAAGAGGTGAGGATACTTCAATTTCATTGCTTCTTCCGCTTCCCATGTAACTTCTTCTACTTGTTGGTTTCTCCATAGTACTTTTACAGAAGCTACTTCTTTATTTCTTAACTTTCTAACTTGTCGATCCAGAATAGCAATGGGTACTTCTTCATAACTGAGATCTATCGGAACTTGTACATCTTCAGTATGAGTAATACGAGATGGGTCACCTATGCATTTTTGAAGCATTGAGACATGAAACACCGGATGAATTGATGAAAGCTCTTGTGGTAGCTCCAACTCATATGCTACTTGGCCTACTTTTCTAATAATCTTATATGGCCCTATATAGCGTGGACTCAGCTTTCCCTTTTTACCAAACCTCATTACCCCTTTCATTAAATACACCTTCAAGAATACCCAATCCCCTATAGAAAATTCTAGTCCTCTCATTCTAATATCAGCATATGATTTATGACGACTTTGAGCTATTTCAAGGCGCTGCTTTATCACTTTGACTATCTCCACAGCTTGATGAAAAAGATCTATCCCAAATAAAGAAGTTTCACCTGTTTTGAACTAGCCAATTGGTGATCTACACTTTCTAGCATCTAAAGCTTTATAAGGTGTCATTTTAATGCTTGAATGGTAGCTATTGTTATAAGCAAATTCAATAAGTGGTAGGTGATCATCCCAGCTACCCTTGAAATCTAATATACAAGCTCGCAGCATATCCTCAAGTGTCTGAATTGTATGTTCTGCCTGGCCATCCCTTTGAGGGTGAAATGCTCTACTTAAATTCACTTGTGTTCCCAAACTCTTTTGAAACGACTTCTAAAAAATTGCAGTGAATTGAGCTCCTCTATCAGATATTATTGAGATTGGTACCCATGTATTCGAACTATCTCTTTAATGTACAACCTCGCATACTCTTCTGCTGTATAAGTAGTCTTCACCGGCAAGAAGTGTGCTGCTTTGGTAAGTCTGTCAACTATTACCTATATGGAGTCAAACTTCCGGAATGAGCGAGGCAAACCAGTGACAAAATCCATGTTGATCATGTCCCATTTCCAAATTGGAAGTTCTATACGCTGCATGTCACCTCCGGGCTTTTGGTGTTATACTTTTACCTGTTGACAATTTGGACACTGAGCCACGAATTTGCAATGTTCTTCTTCATGTCCTCACCAATACATTTCTTTCAAGTCATGATATTTTATTTTACCCCGAATGAACAAAGTATCTTGAATGATGTGCTTCCATCATGATCCTCTTTCTTAGTTCATCTACATTAGTTACACGCAATATGTTTTGACATCGAAGTACTCTGTCTTGCGTAAGCTCAAATGCCTTTGTCATACCATGTAGTACATTATCCTTGGGTTGTAAAAGAATTGGATCAGTTTACTTCTTCTTTTTCACTTCCACTACTAATGAGGATTTGTCACGCCTCAAAACCCATTAAGTGGACAGGCAGTCGATTCCCTAAAGGCTCAAGAGAACCAACCTGTAACATGTTCTTACTATGCATATAACTATAACAATTGTGACAGGTTCACCTAGGACGCAGCGATGCAAACCAACATAAATAGATCCAAAAGTTACATACAAGACTTGGCCGTTGAGGCCACAACTCCTTAAGACACAACTGAACCATGTACATACATCTACAAAACCTGTAAAAGATAGAAGACTAGAGTAGGTCGGGACAGACCCCGCCTTACCCTTAACTACGATACAATACCAAAATGAATTTACCAAGGACTCAATAAGCTACGAATCAACTTGGAGCTACCCAAAAGTAGCAGAGTGTCGTGTGCTCCTACTGAGGAGGTCTACTAGCTGGAGTACCTGTGCCTGCAGCATGAAATGCGGCGTCCCCAATAAGGGACGTCAGTATGAAAAATATACTGAATATGTAAGGCAATAGCATATGTAATACGAGAGCTCAAATGAAATCAAGTAGCAACATATTAGTGCATAGATTAGGAGAGAAGACCACCTTTATTTACTCTTGTGATATCATGTAAGTTACGTTCTTTCCTTTACTTTTCTCTACGTTATAATCTTTGAAGGGCATGTGATGCAAGTGACCAGCTGATCAGTGGTAGAAGAGGATGACGCATGCTAGGCATATTAACCCCTGGGATGCGGTCCTCATAATTACACAATTTGGGATCGGCCCATGCTAGGCTTTCGCCCTGAGCTGCCACCCTTCTATACCGATAGGGATCGACCCATGCTAGGCTCTCGCCCCTGGGCTGCCACCCGCAATTATACAAATTTCTTCACTTAGATTCTTTAATCTTTGAGATTGTTGTTTATTAGTTCAGAACTCTTTTGGGATTGTTCTTTGGATAATCATAACACTTTTGAGATGTTGTTTTGGTGGTCATAATCATCTTGGAGATATGGAAATACGGACAGTAGTAGAAGACATGAAAATAAAACTTTGAGGCAGTAACAATGACATAAGGAGCTATGTAACATCAACACATTACTTTAAGAGCTTAATGGCACAATTGACTTCAATTGACTAGGAGAGGGATTCACCAAACTTTCTTTTGCAAATACCATTTCTATAACAGCACAAAGGGGATAATTACACAAGTATAGAATAGTGAACATATAATGAAGTAGTTCTATGTACTTAGGATGGGGGGAGGGATATAATTAGCTATTTGGAGTCAGTACGCTGCTATTGTTTCTTTTACTAGGAATAGAACTTAGGAGATTCACTTCATTGATATTAATTAAAGGTGTCAGATTTCTTGCCAAGTAATATGTACATACCTTATTTTCTGACCAATACCACTATCACGATTCAACCTTCCTTTTTGGGTGCTAATCTACAACATAAGTCATGATTAAGCTAACGTCAGCAGCTAATCACATTAAGGCCCTCGAAAACAAGCTAAAATATTTGACGAAAGCAGGCCCATACAACCCTTACACAAATGGTGAACCACCACACCCTTCCTCTACACATTAATACAACTTCATACATCCTCTCCCAAGATACCCAAGCTGCCCTCAACAACAATATTCATAAGGCAGCCACTATCAATCTCAAATCTTT
This sequence comes from Solanum lycopersicoides, assembly GCA_022817965.1. NCBI lineage: Eukaryota > Viridiplantae > Streptophyta > Magnoliopsida > Solanales > Solanaceae > Solanum > Solanum lycopersicoides. Next base: position 14,623 of record JAJJBR010002061.1, read on the forward strand.
CAGCATAATAGGAGAATATTGACTCAAGGATTTATCACAATTCATGAATTCTTGATAAAAATATATGAACTTTTCCATTCCAAACATGTATTCAAAGAGAGGAAAACAAATGGGTTGTAGTCTTACCTTAATTCTGGAAATTTATCCTCTGAACTTGTACTTCAAGAATTCAATCTTTTACTTGAAAATGAGACAATACTCAAGAACCCTAAGGTGTTTTGGGTTGCTTATTGAAGCCAAAGAGACCAAGAAAGAAACTTAAGGAATCTGAAAATTTTGCAAGTTTAAATGGAGAAAAAGACTTGATCTTTATCCTTTTAAAAGGGAGGTGCTATGGCCGACTTTCTTGGCCAATTTTGGGCATATATTGTCAAGTAGGTGACCCACCTACTTGGCCTTTTAACTTGGGCCTTTTTAAACTTAAGATTATTGGGCCTTGGCTGTCCATTTTCCCTTTATTCTTTTATTCAACTTGGGCCAGATTAATGCAAGTAGGTGGTACACACTTGGCCCAATCACATGGTAAAAAAAAGTCTTAGTAGGTGATGCACTTAGTTTCACTTGGGATTTATCCATAATGGGCCAATTGGCAGACTTGGCTGCTGGGCTTTCTTCCATTCACATTTTTTTTATTTAATAGGTTTGGGTTTCAAGTGAGGCCATTAATATTAGCTTAAATCTGGTCCATCAAACTTGGGCCCTTTAACTATATTATAGCTCAAGTAGGTGATGCAGCTGCTAGCTCAATTAAGCCAAGCAAGAAGATCAACTATTTTATTTCAAATTCTTAATGTTAATCCCTTTTCTTCAACTTAGAACTTAACTTTCAACTTTAAGATCAATTACCACCTTACTATATTTACTTAAATACTTTCCGTCGGAGTTAACTTGCAATACATATGCTGAAACGTGCAAGGCATTACATCACCTTCCGAGCTAGTTTAAACCATCACTTATCATATAAGAAACATGATGGCTCACCTACACTATAAGTCTATGTCAAGTATAACATGAATAGAACTAGTATACACATTATACAAGACGTTACATCCTTCCCCCCTTGAAACATTCGTCCACGAATGTTAGCAAGGTTGTCCAGCCTAAAAAAGTTCAAGCCTAAGTTAGTACTACTATTAATCACATAGAACATATAGACTTATACTTACTTGTCAACGCCTCCACTAACATTTTGATCGTTCCCACCAATGTGGAAGATGTGAGGATACTTCAGCTTCATTGCTTCTTCTGCCTCCCATGTAACTTCTTCTACTTATTGGTTTCTCCATAGTACTTTTACAGAATCTACTTCTTTATTTCTTAACTTTCTAAATGGGTACTTCTTCATAAGTGAGATCTCCCACAACTTGTACATCTTCAGTAGGAGTAATACGAGATGGGTCACCTATGCATTTTCGAAGCATTGAGACATGAAACACCGGATGAACTGATGAAAGTTCTTATTGTAGCTCCAACTCATATGCTACTTGGCCTACTTTTCGAATAATCTTATATGTCCCTATATAGCGTGGACTCAGCTTTCCCTTTTTACCAAACCTCATTACCCCTTTCATTGGAGACACCTTCAAGAACACCCAATCACCTATAGAAAATTCTAGTCTTCTCCTTCTACCATCTGCGTATGATTTATGTCTACTTTGAGCTGTTTCTGGATGCTGTTGTATCAGTTTGACTATCTCCACAGCTTGATGAAAAAGATCTATCCCAAATAAAGCAGTTTCACCTGTTTCGAACCAGCCAATTGGTGATCTACACTTTCTACCATATAAAGCTTTATAAGGTGTCATTTTAATGCTTGAATGGTAGTTATTGTTATAAGCAAATTCAATAAGTGGTAGGTAATCATCCCAGCTACCCTTGAAATCTAATATACAAGATCGCAGCATATCCTCAAGTGTCTGAATTGTACGTTCTGCCTGGCCATCCCTTTGAGGGTGAAATGCTCTACTTAAATTAACTTGTGTTCCCAAACTCTTTTGAAATGACTTCTAAAAAATTGCAGTGAATTGAGCTCCTCTATAAGATATTATTGAGATTGGCACCCATGTATTCGAACTATCTCTTTAATGTACAACCTCGCATACTCTTCTGCTGTATAAGTAGTCTTCACCGGCAAGAAGTGTGCTGCTTTGGTAAGTCTGTCAACTATTACCTATATGGAGTCAAACTTCCGGAATGAGCGAGGCAAACCAGTGACAAAATCCATGTTGATCATGTCCCATTTCCAAATTGGAAGTTCTATACGCTGCATGTCACCTCCGGGCTTTTGGTGTTATACTTTTACCTGTTGACAATTTGGACACTGAGCCACGAATTTTGCAATGTTCTTCTTCATGTCCTCTCACCAATACATTTCTTTCAAGTCATGATACATTTTATTTGACCCCGAATGAACAAAGTATCTTGAATGATGTGCTTCCATCATGATCCTCTTTCTTAGTTCATCTACATTAGGTACACACAATATGTTTTGACATCGAAGTACTCTGTCTTGCGTAAGCTCAAATGCCTTTGTCATACCATGTAGTACATTATCCTTGAGTTGTAAAAGAATTGGATCAGTGTACTACTTCTCTTTCACTTCCACTACTAATGAGGATTTGTCACGCCTCAAAACCCATTAAGACTGATAGGCACTCGATGCCCTAAAGGCTCGAGGGAACCAACCTGTAACATGTTCTTACTATGCATATAACTATAACAATTGAGACAAGTTCACCTAGGACGCAGCGATGCAAACCAACTTAAGTAGATCCAAAAGTTACGTACAAGACATGGCCGTTGAGGCCACAACTCCTTTAGACACAACTGAACCATGTACATACGTCTACAAAGCCTGTAAAAGATAGAAGACTAGAGTAGGTCGCGACAGACCCCGCTTTAACCTTAACTACGATACAATAGCAAAATGAATTTACCAAGGACTCAATAAAGCTCCGAATCAACTTGGAGCTCACCAAAAGTAGCAGAGTGTCGTGTTCTCCCACTGAGGAGGTCTACTAGCTGGAGTACCTGTGCCTACAGCATGAAATGCAGCGTCCCCAATAAGGGACATCAGTACGAAAAATGTATTGAATATATAAGGCAATAGCATATGTAATACGAGAGCTCAAATGAAATCAAGTAGCAACAAATGAGTGCATAGATTAGGAGAGAAGGCCACCTTTATTTACTCTTGTGAGATCATGTAAGTTACGTTCTTTCCTTTACTTTTCTGTACGTTATAATATTTGAAGGGCATGTGATGCAAGTGACCAGCTGATCAGTGGTAGAAGAGGATGACCCATGCTAGGCATATTAACCCCTGGGATACGGTCCTCATAATTACACAATTAGGGATCGGCCCATGCTAGGCTTTCACCCCTGAGCTTCCACCCTTCTATACCGATAGGGATCGACCCATGCTAGGCTATCGCCCCTGGGCTGCCACCCGCAATTATACAAATTTCTTCACTTAGATTCTTTAATCTTTGAGATTGTTGTTTATTAGTTCACAACTCTTTTCGGGTTGTTCTTTGGATAATCATAACACTTTTGATATGTTTTGGTGGTCATAATCATCTTGGAGATATGGAAATACGGAGAGTAGTAGAAGACATGAAAAATAATACTTTGAGGCAGTAACAATGACATAAGGAGCTATGTAACATCAACACATTACTTTAAGAGCTTAATGGCACAATTGACTTCAATTGACTAGGAGAGGGATTCACCAAACTTTCTTTTGCAATACCATTTCTGTAACAGCACAAAGGGGATAATTACACAAGTATAGAATAGTGAACATATAATGAAGTAGCTCTATGTACTTAGGATGGGGGGGAGGGATATAATTAGCTATTTGGAGTCAGTACGCTGCTATTGTTTCTTTTACTAGGAATAGAACTTAGGAGATTCACTTCATTGATATTAATTACAGGTGTCAGATTTCTTGCCAAGGAATATGTACATACCTTATTTTCTGACCAATACCACTATCACGATTCAACCTTCCTTTTTGGGTGCTAATCTACAACATAAGTCATGAATAAGCTAACGTCAGCAGCTAATCACATTAAGGGCCTCGAAAACGGTAGCTAAAATATTTGACGGAAAGCAGGCCCATACAACCCTTACACAAATGGTGAACCACCACACCCTTCCTCTACACAATAATACAACTTCATACATCCTCTCCCAAGATACCCAAGCTGCCCTCAACAACAATATTCATAAGGCAGCCACTATCAATCTCAAATCTTTCAGCATAATAGGAGAATATTGCCTCAAGGATTTATCACAATTCATGAATTCTTGATAAATATATATAAAATTCTCCACTCCAAACATGTTTTCAAAGAGAGGAAAACAAATGGGTTGTAGTCTTACCTTAATTCTGGAAATTTATCCTCTGAACTTGTACTTCAAGAATTCAAACTTTTACTTGAAAATGAGACAATACTCAAGAACCCTAAGGTGTTTTGGGGCTGCTTATTGAAGCCAAGAGAGACCAAGAAAGAAACTTAAGGAATCTGAAAATTTTGCAAGTTTTAAATGGAGAAAAAGACTTGATCTTTATCCTTTTAAAAGGGTTGTGCTATGGCCGACTTTCTTGGCCAATTTTGGGCCATATATTGTCAAGTAGGTGACCCTCCTACCTGGCCTTTTAACTTGGGTCTTTTTGGACTTAAGATTATTGGGCCTTGGCTGTCCATTTTCCCTTTGTTCTTTTATTCAACTTGGGACAGATTAATGCAAGTAGGTGGTACACACTTGGCCCAATCACATGGTAACAAAAAGTCTTAGTAGGTGATGCACCTACTTAGTTTCACTTGGGCTTTATCCATAATGGGCCAATTGGTAGATTTGGCTGCTGGGCTTTCTTTCATTCACATTATTTTTTATTTAATTGGTTTGGGTTTCAAGTGAGGCCATTAATATAAGCCTAAATCTGGTCCATCAAACTTGGGCCCTTTAACTATATTATAGCTCAAGTAGGTGATGCAGCTGCTAGCTCAATTAAGCCAAGCAAGAAGCTCAATTATTTTATTTCAATTTCTTAATGTTAATCCCTTTTCTTCAACTTAGCACTTAACTTTCAACTTTAAGATCAATTACCACCTTACTATATTTACTTAAATACTTTCCGTCGGAGTTAACTTGCAATACATATGCTTCACGTGCAAGGCATTACGTCACTTTTCGAGCTAGTTTAAACAAACACTTATAATATAAGAAACATGATGTCTCACCTACACTATAAGTCTATGTCAAGTATAACATGAATAGTACTAGCATATACATTATACAGGACGTTACATCCTTCCCCCCTTGAAACATTCGTCCACGAATGTTAGCAAGGTTGTCCAGCCTAAAAAAGTTCAAGCCTAAGTTAGTACTACTATTTATCACATTGACTATTTAGACTTATACTTACTTGTCAACGCCTCTACTAACATTTTGATCGTTCCCACCAATGTGGAAGAGGTGAGGATACTTCAACTTTATTGCTTCTTCTACCTTCCATGTAACTTCTTCTACTTGTTGGTTTCTCCATAGTACTTTTACATAAGCTACTTCTTTATTTCTTAACTTTCTAACTTGTCGATCCAGAATAGCAATGGGTACTTCTTCATAAGTAAGATCTCCCACAACTTGTACATCTTCAGTAGGAGTAATGCGAGATGGGTCACCTATGCATTTTCGAAGCATTGAGACATGAAACACCGGATGAACTAATGAAAGTTCTTGTGGTAGCTCCAACTCATATGCTACTTGGCCTACTTTTTGAATAATGTTATATGGCCCTATATAACGTGGACTCAGCTTTCCCTTTTTACCAAACCTCATTACCCCTTTCATTGGAGACACCTTCAAGAACACCCAATCCCCTATAGAAAATTCTAGTCCTCTCCTTCTTATATCCGCGTATGATTTATGTCGACTTTGAGCTATTTCTAACCGCTGATGTATCACTTTGACTTTCTCCACAGCTTGATGAACAAGATCTGGCCCAAATAAGGCAATTTCACCTGTTTCAAACCAGCCAATTGGTGATCTACACTTTCGACCATATAAAGCTTTATAAGATGCCATTTTAATGCTTGAATGGTAGTTATTGTTATAAGCAAATTCAATAAGTGGTAGGTGATCATCCCAGCTACCCTTGAAATCTAATATACAAGCTCGCAGCATATCCTCAAGTGTCTGAATTGTACGTTCTTCCTGGCCATCCCTTTGAGGGTGAAATGCTCAACTTAAATTCACTTATGTTCCCAAACTCTTTTGAAACGACTTCTAAAAATTTGCAGTGAATTGAGCTCCTCTATCAGATAATACAGAGATTGGCACTCCATGTAGTCGAACTATCTCTTTAATTTACAACCTCGCATACTCTTCTGATGTATAAGTAGTCTTCACCGGCAAGAAGTGTGCTGCTTTGGTAAGTCTGTCAACTATTACCTATATGGAGTCAAACTTCAGGAATGAGCGAGGCAAACCAGTGACAAATCCAAGTTGATCATGTCCCATTTCCAAATTGGAAGTTCTATACTCTGCATGTAACCTCCGGGCTTTTGGTGTTCTACTTTTACCTGTTGACAATTTGGACACTGAGCCACGAATTCTGCTATGTTCTTCTTCATGTCCCCTCACCAATACATTTCTTTCAAGTCATGATACATTTTAGTTGACCCCGGATGAACAGAGTATCTTGAATGATGTGCTTCCGTCAAGATCCTCTTTCTTAGTTCATCTACATTAGGTACACACAATCTGTTTTGACATCGAAGTACTCCGTCTTGCGTAGGCTCAAATGCCTTGGTCGTACCATGTAGTACATAGTTTTAAAAGAATTGGATCAGTGTACTGCTTCTCTTTCACTTCCACTACTAATGAGGATTTGTCACGCCTCAAAACCCATTAAGACGGACAGGAACTCGATGCCCTAAAGGCTCGAGAGAACCAACCTGTAACATGTTCTTACTATGCATATAACTATAACAATTGTGACAAGTTCCCTAGGACGCAGCGATGCAAACCAAAATAAGTAGATCCAAAAGTTACATACAAGACTTGGTCGTTGAGGCCACAACTTCTTTAGACACAACTGAACCATGTACATACGTCTACAAAGCCTGTAAAAGATAGAATACTAGAGTAGGTCGGGACAGACCCCGCCTTACCCTTAACTACGATACAATAGCAAAATGAATTTACCAAGGACTCAATAAAGCTCCGAATCAACTTGGAGCTCACCAAAAGTAGCAGAGTATCGTGTGCTCCTACTGAGGAGGTCTACAAGCTGGAGTACATGTGCCTGCAGCATGAAATGCAGCGTTCCCAATAAGGGACATCAGTACGAAAAATGTACTGAATATGTAAGGCAATAGAATATGTAATACGAGAGCTCAAATGAAATCAAGTAGCAACATATGAGTGCATACATTAGGAGAGAAGACCACATTTATTTACTCTTGTGAGATCATGTAAGTTACGTTCTTTCCTTTACTTTTCTGTATGTTATAATCTTTGAAGGGCATGTGATGCAAGTGATCAGCTGATCAGTGCTAGAAGAGGATGACCCATTCTAGGCATATTAACCCCTGGGATGCGGTCCTCATAATTACACAATTTGGATCGGCCATGCTAGCTTTCGCCCTGAGCTGCCACCCTTCTATACGATAGGGATCGACCCATGCTAGGCTATCGCCCCTGGGCTGCCACCCGCAATTATACAAATTTCTTCACTTAGATTCTTTAAACTTTGAGATTGTTGTTTATTAGTTCAGAACTCTTTTGGGGTTGTTCTTTGGATAATCATAACACTTTTGAGATGTTGTTTTGGTGGTCATAATCATCTTGGAGATATGGAAATACGGACAGTAGTAGAAGACATGAAAACTAATACTTTGAGGCAGTAACAATGACATAAGGAGCTATGTAACATCAACACATTACTTTAAGAGCTTAATGGCACAATTGACTTCAATTGACTAGGAGAGGGATTCACCAAACTTTCTTTTGCAAATACCATTTCTATAACAGGACAAAGGGGATAATTACACAAGTATAGAGTAGTGAACATATAATGAAGTAGTTCTATGTACTTAGGATGGGGGGAGGGATATAATTAGCTATTTGGAGTCAGTACGCTGCTATTATTTATTTTACTAGGAATAGAAGTTAGCAGATTCACTTCATTGATATTAATTACAGGTGTCAGATTTCTTGCCAAGGAATATGTACATACCTTATTTTCTGACCAATACCACTATCACGATTCAACCTTCCTTTTTGGGTGCTAATCTACAATATAAGTCATGATTAAGCTAATGTCAGCAGCTAATCACATTAAGGCCCTCAAAAACAGTAGCTAAAATATTTGACGGAAAGCAGGCCCATACAACCCTTACACAAATGGTGAACCACCACACCTTTCCTCTACACATTAATACAACTTCATACATCCTCTCCCAAGATACCCAAGCTCCCCTCAACAACAATATTCATAAGGCAGCCACCATCAATCTCAAATCTTTCAGCATAATAGGAGAATATTGACTCAAGGATTTATCACAATTCATGAATTCTTGATAAATATATAACTTTCCACTCCAAACATGTATTCAAAGAGAGGAAAACAAATGGGTTGTAGTCTTACCTTAATTCTGGAAATTTATCCTCTGAACTTGTACTTCAAGAATTCAAACTTTTACTTGAAAATGAGACAATACTCAAGAACCCTAAGGTGTTTTGGGGCTGCTTATTGAAGCCAAGAGAGACCAAGAAAGAAACTTAAGGAATCTGAAATTTTGCAAGTTTAAAATGGAGAAAAAGACTTGATCTTTATCCTTTTAAAAGGGAGGTGCTATGGCCGACTTTCTTGGCCAATTTTGGGCCATATATTGTCAAGTAGGTGACCCACCTACTTGGCCTTTTAACTTGGGCCTTTTTGGACTTAAGATTATTGGGCCTTGGCTGTCCATTTTCCCTTTGTTCTTTTATTCAACTTGGGCCAGATTAATGCAAGTAGGTGGTACACACTTGGCCCAATCACATGGTAAAAAAAGTCTTAGTAGGTGATGCACCTACTTAGTTTCATTTGGGCTTTATCCATAATGGGCCAATTGGCAGATTTGGCTGCTCGGCTTTCTTTCATTCACGTTTTTTTATATAAATAGGTTTGGGTCAAGTGAGGCCATTAATATAAGCCTAAATCTGGTCCATCAAACATGGGCCCTTTAACTATATTATAGCTCTAGTAGGTGATGCAGTTGCTAGCTCAATTAAGCCAAGCAACAAGCTCAATTATTTTATTTCAATTTCTTAATGTTAATCCCTTTTCTTCAAGTTAGCGCTTAACTTTCAACTTTAAGCTCAATTACCACCTTACTATATTTACTTAAATACTTTCCGTCGGAGTTAACTTGCAATACATATGCTGAAACGTGCAAGGTATTACATCACCTTCCGAGCTAGTTTAAACCAACACTTATCATATAAGAAATGTGATGTCTCACCTACACTATAAGTCTATGTCATGTATAACATGGATAGAACTAACATATACATTATAAAGGATGTTACATCCTACCCCCCTTGAAACATTCGTCCACGAATGTTAGCAAGGTTGTCCAGCCTAAAAAAGTTCAAGCCTAAGTTAGTACTACTATTAATCACATTGACTATATAGACTTATACTTACTTGTCAACGCCTCCACTAACATTTTGATCGTTCCCACCAATGTGGAAGATGTGAGGATACTTCAACTTCATTCCTTCTTCTGCCTACCATGTAACTTCTACTTGTTGGTTTCTCCATAGTACTTTTACAGAAGCTACTTCTTTATTTCTTAACTTTCTAACTTGTCGATCCAGAATAGCAATGGGTACTTCTTCATAAGTGAGATCTCCCATAACTTGTACATCCTCAGTAGGAGTAATACGAGATGGGTCACCTATGCATTTTCGAAGCATTGAGACATGAAACACCGGATGAACTGATGAAAGTTCTTGTGGTAGCTCCAACTCATATGCTACTTGGCCTACTTTTCGAATAATCTTATATGGCCCTATATAGCGTGGACTCAGCTTTCCCTTTTTACCAAATCTCATTACCCCTTTCATTGGAGACACCTTCAAGAACACCCAATCCCCTATAGAAAATTCTAGTCCTCTCCTTCTAATATTTGCGTATGATTTATGTCGACTTTGAGTTATTTCTAGCCGCTGTTGTATCACTTTGACTTTCTCCAAAGCTTGATGAACAAGATCTGGCCCAAATAAGGCAATTTCACCTGTTTCGAACCAGCCAATTGGTGATCTACACTTTCGACCATATAAAGATTTATAAGGTGCCATTTTAATGCTTGAATGGTAGCTATTATTATAAGCAAATTCAATAAGTGGTAGTTGATCATCCCAGCTACCCTTGAAACATAATATACAAGTTCGCAGCATATCCACAAGTGTGTGAATTGTACGTTCTGCCTAGCTATCCCGTTGATGGTGAAATGCTCTACTTAAATTCACTTATGTTCCCAAACTCTTTTGAAATGACTTCCAAAAATTTGCTGTGAATTGAGCTCCTCTATCAGATATTATAGAGATTGGCACTCCATGTAGTCAAACTATCTCTTTAATGTACAACCTCGCATACTCTTCTGCTGTATAAGTAGTCTTCATCGGCATGAAGTGTGCTGCTTTGGTAAGTTTGTCAACTATTACCTATATGGAGTCAAACTTCAGGAATGAGCGAGGCAAACCAGTGACAAAATCCATGTTGATCATGTCCCATTTCCAAATTGGAATTCTATACGCTGCATGTAACCTCCGGGATTTTGGTGTTCTACTTTTACCTATTCATAATTTGGACACTGAGTCACGAATTCTGCAATGTTATTCTTCATGTCCCCTAACCAATACATTTCTTTCAAGTCATGAAACATTTTAGTTGACCCCGGATGAACAGAGTATCTTCAATGATGTGCTTCTGTCATAATCCTCTTTGTTAGTTCATCTACATCAGGTACACACAATCTATTTTGACTTCGAAGTACTCCGTCTTGCGTAGGTTCAAATGCCTTTGTCATACCATGTAGTACATAGTTGTAAAAGAATTGGATCAGTGTACTGCTTCTCTTTCACTTCCACTACTAATGAGGATTTGTCACGCCTCAAAACCCATTAATACGGACAGGCACTCGATACCCTAAAGGCTCGAGAGAACCAACCTTTAACCTGTTCCTACTATGCATATAACTATAAAAATTGTGACAGGTTCACCTAGGACGCAGTGATGCAAACCAACATATGTAGATCCAAAAGTTATATACAAGACTTGGCCGTTGAGGCCACAACTTCTTTAGACACAACTGAACCATGTACATACGTCTACAAAGCCTGTAAAATATAGAAGACTAGAGTAGGTCGGGACAGACCCCGCCTTACCCTTAACTATGATACAATAGCAAAATGAATTTACCAAGGACACAAGAAAGCTCCGAATCAACTTGGAGCTCACCAAAAGTAGCAGAGTGTCGTGAGCTCCTACTGAGGAGGTCTACTAGCTGGAGTACCTGTGCCTGCAGCATGAAATGCAGCGTTCCCAATAAGGGACATCAGTACGAAAAATGTACTGAATATGTAAGACAATAACATATGTAATACGAGAGCTCAAATGAAATCAAGTAGCAACATATGAGTGCATAGATTAGGAGAGAAGACCACCTTTGTTTACTCTTGTGAGATCATGTAAGTTACGTTCTTTCCTTTACTTTTTTGTACGTTATAATCTTTGAAGGGCATGTGATGCAAGTGATCTGGTGATAAGTGGTAGAAGAGGATGACCCATGCTAGGCATATTAACCCCTGGGATACGGTCCTCATAATTACACAATTTGGGATCGGCCCATGCTAGGCTTTCGCCCCTGGGCTGCCACCCTTCTATACCGATAGGGATCGACCCATGCTAGGCTCTCGCCCCTGGGCTGCCACCCGCAATTATACAAATTTCTTCACTTAGATTCTTTAATATTTGAGATTGTTGTTTATTAGTTCAGAACTCTTTTGGGTTGTTCTTTTGATAATCATAACACATTTGAGATGTTGTTTTGGTGGTGATAATCATCTTGGAGATATGGAAATACGGACCAATAGTAGAAGACATGAAAAATAATAATTTGAGGCAGTAACAATGACATAAGGAGCTATGTAACATCAACACATTACTTTAAGATCTTAATGGCACAATTGACTTCAATTGACTAGGAGATGGATTCACCAAACTTTCTTTTGCAAATACCATTTCTAAACCAGCACAAAGGGGATAATTACACAAGTATAGAGTAGTGAACATATAATTAAGTAGTTCTGTGTACTTAGGATGGGGGGAGGGATATAATTAGCTATTTGGAGTCAATACGCTGCTATTGTTTCTTTTACTAGGAATAGAACTTAGGAGATTCACTTCATTGATATTAATTAAAGGTGTCAGATTTCTTGCCAAGAAATATGTACATACCTTATTTTCTGACCAATACCACTATCACGATTCAACCTTCCTTTTTGGGTGCTAATCTACAACATAAGTCATGATTAAGCTAACGTCAGAAGCTAATCACATTAAGGCCCTCGAAAACAGTAGCTAAAATATTTGACGGATAGCAGGCCCATACAACCCTTACACAAACGGTGAACCACCACACCCTTCCTCTACACATTAATAGAACTTCATACATCCTCTCCCAAGATACCCAAGATGCCCTCAACAACAATATTCATAAGGCAGCCACTATCAATCTCAAATCTTTCAGCCTAATAAGAGAATATTGACTCAAGGATTTATCACAATTCATGAATTCTTGATAAATATATATAAAAATTTCCACTCCAAACATGTATTCAAAGAGAGGAAAACAAATGGGTTGTAGTCTTACCTTAATTCTGGAAATTTATCCTCTAAACTTGTACTTCAAGAATTTAAAATTTCACTTGAAAATGAGACAATACTCAAGAACCCTAAGGTCTTTTGGGGCTGCTTATTGAAGCCAAGAGAGATCAAGAAAGAAACTTAAGGAATCTGAAAATTTTGCAAGTTTAAAATGGAGAAAAAGACTTGATATTTATCCTTTTAAAAGGGAGGTGCTATGGCCGACTTTCTTGGCCAATTTTGGACCATATATTGTCAAGTAGGTGACACACCTACTTGGCCTTTTAACTTGGGCCTTTTTGGACTTAAGATTATTGGGACTTGGCTGTCCATTTTCCCTTTGTTCTTTTATTCAACTTGGGTCAGATTAATGCAAATAGGTGGTACACACTTGGCCCAATCATATGGTAAAAAAAGTCTTAGTAGGTGATGCACCTACTTAGTTTCACTTGGGCTTTATCCATAATGGGCCAATTGGCAGATTTGGCTGCTGGGCTTTCTTTCATTCACATTTTTTATTTATTTAATAGGTTTGGGCTTCAAGTGAGCCCATTAATATAAGCCTAAATCTGGTCCATCAAACTTGGGCCCTTTAACTATATTATAGTTGAAGTAGGTGATGCAGCTGCTAGCTCAATTAAGCCAAGAAAGAAGCTCAATTAATTTATTTCAATTTCTGAATGTTAATAACTTTTCTTCATCTTAGTACTTAACTTTCAACTTTAAGCTAAATTACCACCTCATTATATTTACTTAAATACTTTCCGTCGGAGTTAACTTGCAATACATATGCTGAAACGTGCAAGGCGTTACATCTCCTTCCGAGCTAGTTTAAACCAACACTAATCGTATAAGAAACATGATCCCTCGCCTACACAATAAGTCTACATCAAGTATAACATGAATAGAACTAGTATATACATAATACAGGCCGTTACAGAATTCTGCCGCATTTTGCACAATAACCCCTTTGTCTTGAGATTCAAGAAGGCGAACGCCCAATTTAGCTAGTTGGGACAGATCCTTAGTCATTCCTTGTCTTTCCCAAGACTTCACATAAATGCTTGCCATTATTTTACGGCTTAAAGCATCAGCTACTACATTAGCTTTACCGGGATGATATAAGAAGTCAATGTCATAATCTTTTGATAGCTCCAGCCACCTTCGCTGCTTCTGATTTAAGTGCTTTTGCTTAAGATATATTGCAAGATTTTGTGATCAGTGTATATGTTAACATGAACTACATACAAGTAGTGGCGCCATATCTTCAAAGCAAACACAACTGCTGCTAGTTCTAGATCATGTGTTGGATAATTTTTCTCATGTGGCCGCAGCTGCCTTGAGCCATAAGCTATAACTTTACCATGCTACATCAATAAACAACCTAATACCACTTCCAAAGCATCACAATACACTGCATAGACTTTCGTTGCTTCTGGAAGTACCAATACACGTGTAGAAGTTAGTTTACTCTTCAGCTCTTGGAAGCTTCTTTCACACTCATCACTCCACTGAAACTTGGTTTCTTTGTGTGTTATCTTTGTTAAGTGTGCAGCAATGGAAGAGAATCCTTCAACGAACCTTCTATAATAACTTACCAATCCAAGAAAACTACGGATCTCCATCGGCGTTGTAGGTCTTGGCCAATTTTTCACGGCTTCTATCTTCTGGTTATCAACCCTTATTCCTTCATCGGATACAATATGACCTAGGAATGCCACAGATTTCAACCAGAACTCACATTTAGAGAACTTTGCATACAATTTACGATCACGGAGAATTTGTAAAACCTACCGCAAGTGGTTAGCATGATCCTCTTCCGATCTTGAATACACCAAAATGTCATCTATGAAAACTATCACAGCTAGCTTTTGGTGAGATCACCAGGTGCTTTGTTATTGTTCGGAGCACGTTTTACTGAGTCCTTGGGTAATTCAATTTTGGCTATGAGTAATCGGAGAGTTAGATGGGTAAAGTTGCGGTTGGTAATGTCCCGAGCCTACTTGTTAGGTCTTATATGCTTGCTTAGAGTCTTTTTGTGTGAGACGGTAAGTAACATAGTTCAGTGTGGTCTTAAGGAGTTTGTGCGTCTTCAACGCTAGTTCTTGTCATATATAACTTTGTAGCTACTTTATGTTGGTTTTGTATCGTTGCTGTAACGGTCTATTTGTGAACTTGTCACAATTGTTATATTTATATGCATAGTAAGAAAATGTGTACATAGTTGGTTCTCTCGGGCCTTTAGGGGCATCGTGCCTTGTCCGTCTTAATGGGATCTTGAGGGGGTAACAAAAGTTGGTAATGAGAGCTCGGTTTATCCTAGGGATCTACAAAGTCGTGATTGTGGTAGAGTCTTGGCTTTATGTGGATGTGTGGTTCGTGCACTCACATTTATAAACATGGAACTACGGGACATCGTTAGTAAGTTGTCATCAATTTCTTTTCATTTCTTAGAGGTTCGTGCGATGTAGAACCAATGTTGTAGGATCATATCTATATTGTGCTAAATTAGTTTATTATAGCAAAGATGTCGTTATGAGAAGGAGTAAAAGTACTGTGATTAGCGAGTAGGAGTGGTGCTGCCAAAGTGAATGGGACCCGAGCCAACCACGTGTTCAACCTAGTCAGAGCTGTTCAGGAGAAGGTGGGGACTCAGATGAGTCTCTAATCACGACGTTCACCCGGCGATGCCATCTATCTCATGAAGAACTAAGGAGGGAAGCTACCTCAGGAACCGCCCTATCATGCTACCTGCGATTGGGGAGGAGAGCAAGATTTGGAGGGTATATGCATGCCAACGCTATTGAACGGGATGTCGTATAGTGTGCTGGGTCATGAGGGTGGCAAAGGCAAAAATGTCAGTTGCAAGTTACTATGTGTTTGTGTAGATGATGAGCAGATGGAACGCGGAAGACGTGAATTGTATTAACTTGGGACCCTCGATGCATTCACATCGGGTGCGTATCTAATGCAAGGATCCACATGACTTTTATAGATCATATAGAACGCACATTTGGATATTATGCATGTAAGTGGTAAGAAGCATCTTGAGCTAGGCTGCATATAGATTAAAGGCGTGGACTATATTGTGGTAATGAAGCTTGGAAGCAAATTCGAGGGGAGAGCAAAATGCACCTTCAGGCTACATGGATAAGAGTCAAATCAAGGGCATTCCCTTGATCATTAGATCTGCCATTTGGATCGAGAGTGCCCGTGCAGGACCAGTTATTAAATCGTGCACAAAGAAATATGAGCGTGAGAGAGTATATCCCTCACAGTGTTAAGTGTCTTGAAGCGCAGGTATGCTCTAGGGATTAGTTAGCTACTAATGGAGAGGGATAGAGTTCATGCGATTTGTTGGATAAGATTAGATTCATATCTGGTTATAGAGAGCTGTACATGTATTGCTTTTCGTGTGAATAAAGATGATAGGGTGAGTAGGCAAGAATGGATGAGGCTTTATTGAGCGTCAAAAGTTGGAGGATCAAAGGAAAGAAGGATGAGCATCTAAGAGTCGGAAATAGGGGAAGGTTTTAAGAAGGGGCCAGATCCATAGGGAAGTTGTAAAATACCGCAGCCCAAGGTGAGTTTATGGTCTGCGGTTCCTCTAACAGAGCACCTAGGCCATTTCTTTATCTTTCTACTCCTACAACTACTTCTCACATCACGGTTGGTCTAAGCGGTTTTAGGGCAATAGTTTGGGCAAGAGCAAGTGAAAGCCAATGCTCTCTCAATAGGCGAGTGATCATCCAAGAGCAGGTGTATATATATATCTGTGCCAATCAAGGCCTTCTCAAAAAGTCTGTAAGCAGTGTGGGCAGGGAATCAGTCTTAGGTGTATACAGGCTTGAACGGATTTTTGGTTTTTGGTGGTGGCACCAAGCAGAAAGAGAGTGGTGGCGTCATGGAGGGCGGCGTTGGGGTGGGTGTTGCTACAGCGAATCTAGATCAGTGGTTGCATACAACCTCATCAACCCATTTCTTTAGGTAGGGGACTATAAGATGCCTACAAGTCGGTTGGGTTTAGAAGAGATAGGGGAGTAGCCTAGTTCTAGAGTGGGGGTCGGAGAAAGTCACGACATATGCAACTAGAGGAATCGACAGAATTCAAGGAAGCCTTTGCTCCGGACGTGGGTTACAGTACATATTGTGCTATCTTTTTTCACATATTGGTACGTATGCAGTTAAGTTGAGTGCGCGGGGTCTACATCTATTCATGATGTTGACAGAGTGCCGTTGATTGCTGGAAAGTTCAATTAAGAACTACCGAATTTATTAGTGGCCATTGCCGAAGTGTCTACACGATTGGTGAGTATTTATAGCTAGATAGGGTTATCATAATTGCATTTGTGCATACTGTCTTGTTGGAGTCGCGATACATTGCGCTGACCTTTGTTGAGCTTAGACAAGGTAGTTTTGAAGTTAGTAATGGGTTTATGGATTGGTGTGCTAAGCTTCTTGTCTATGCCACGGTAGAGATTTGCCGACTAAGATGTGCAGTATTTCCAGGTTTCCAAAAAGAGGTAGTCCCTTCGAATTGGAAAGGTTAATATTGGGTGCAAGCAGGTAAATTTATTCTCATCTTTAAGGCAAAGAAGAATGCAGTTTCAAAGGATATCATATGCCATCCTGGTTAGAGAATGTAGATGCCGGAGCCACCATCCCTTCAATCCATTCCCAGTCGGTAAATGAATTTTCCAGATGTGTTTCTCGAAGGATCTTCAGGTTTACACTCCAGGAACAGAGCAAGTAGAGTTCTGGTATTGGATCAGTGACTTCAAGAAATACTCACAACTAGTCTCAAATTGCTCCGTATGGAATGGCTTTGGCAGAATATGGGATGTTGAAAGTAGCAATTAAAGACTTATGTTACAAAAACTGAGTATCATAAGGCCTAAGTGGTCGTCACCATGGGGAGCACTAGTTTTCTCACTTTTCGTAACGCAAAAAAGGGATGAGCTCGTTGAAGGAGAATGTTGTATCGAGCTGACCGGCAGTGTTGAGAATAAGGTAAGATGTAAGAACAAATAGTCCGCCCTCCTAGGGGAATGTGATTGATGGTTGTTTGAGGTCAAGTTTGACAAGGTGCTAGTGTTATTATCTAAAAGTAGATGCGAAAGCCGGACATGGAGGTTCAGGTGGTTCACCGAAGTGAGGGTCAAAGGACAAAGCATAATACCCAAAGACAGCTTTTTCTGAACAACGGGTATGGTCATTGTTGGGGTTACTAAGTGCAAATGCATGTCGGGAGACTAACTGAAGGCACGCAGGCAGCTTAGTGGTAATGGATTTGAATTAATAGAGCTGCTTGCAAGGCCATTTTAGGGATGTGTTCGTGTGATA
>JAJJBR010002061.1:32918-46766 GCA_022817965.1 Solanum lycopersicoides
GTATTTTATGCTTTGGGTTTTTGATTTATGATTTAGAGTAAGGATTAGGGTTAATGTTAGGTTAGGGTTAGGGTTTTGGGTTCTTTTAGATTTTTGGGTTTAGGGTGTAAAATTTGAGGTTTAATATCATTAATTTAGTGTTTATTGTTTGGGTTTTGGTATTTTGGGCTTGGGGTCTAAGGTTTATGGTAGGGTTAGGGTTAGGGTTAGGGTTTAGGTTATTTTTTGGTTTTAGGGTTTGGGGGTTAAGAATTTGAGTTGTAATATCTATGGTTAGCGTTTAATGTTAGGGTTTTGTATTTTGGCTTTGAGTTTAGGGTATAGGGTTTAGGGTTAGGGTTAAGGATAGGGTTAGGGTTAGGGTTTGTGTTAGGAAGGTTTAGGGTTAGGGTTTAAGGTTTTTTTTAGTTAGGTTTTGGGGTTTGGATTTTTGGTTTAAAATCTATGGTTTAGTGTTTAACGTTTGGGTTTTGGTATTTTGGGCTTGGGGTTTGGGGTTAATGGTTTAGGGTTAGGGCTAGTGTTAGGGTTAGGGTTAGGATTAGGGTTAGGGTTTAGTTTTTTTTATGTTTTAGGGTTTGTGGTTTAGGATTTGAGATTTAAAATCTATGGTTTAGTTTTTAAGGTTTGGGTTTTCGTATTTTGAACTTAGGTTTTTTTTTCTTGGACTTAGGGTTTAGGTTTAGGTTAGGGTTAGGGTTAGGATTAGGGTTAGGGTGTCTGTTTTTTTTTAGGTTTTATGGTTCAGGGTTTAGTTTTTGAGGTTTAAAATCTATGGTTTAGTATTTAATGTTTGGGTTTTGATATTTTGGGCTTAGGGTTTTGGGTTTGTGGTTTATAATTAGGGTTAGGGTTAGGGTAATTGTTTTTTTAGGTTTTTGGGTTTAGGATTTAGGATTTGAGGTTTAATATCAATTGTTTAGTGTTTAATGTTTGGGTTTTTGTATTTTGGGGTTGGGGTTTAGGTTTTATGGTACGGTTAGAGTTTGGGTTAGGGTTTATGTTGTTTTTTAGGTTTGAGGATTTGGGGTTAAGGTTTTGAGTTGTAATATCTATGGTTTAGTGTTAAATGTTAGGGTTTTTGTATTTTGTGCTTTGGATTCAGGGTTTAGGGCTTAGGGTTAGGGTTAAGGATAGGGTTAGTGTTAAGGTTCGTGTTACGGATAGGCTTAGGGTTAGGGTTTAGTTTTTTTTTAGGTTTTAGGTTTTGGGGTTTAGGATTTTTGGTTTAAAATCTATGGTTTAGTTTTTAATGTTTCGGTTTAGGTATTTTGGGCTTAATGTTTAGGGTTAATTGTTTAGGTTAGGGTTAGGGTTAAGGTTAAGGTTATGGTTAGGGTTAGATTTTAGGTTTTTTTTAGGTTTTAGGGTTTGTGATTTAGGATTTGAGGTTTCAAATATATGTTTTAGTGTTTAATGTTTGGTTTTTTCTATTTTGAAGTTAGGGTTTTTTTTCTCTTAGGGTTAAGGGCTTAGGGTACATGGTTAGAGTCAGGTTTAGGATTAGGTCTAGCGTGTAGGTGTTTTTAGGTTTTATAGTTCAGGGTTTAGCATTTGAGGTTTAAAATCTATGGTTTAGTATTTAATGTTTGGATTTTTGTATTTTTGGCTTAGCATTTTGGGTTTAGGGTTTAGGTTTAGGTTTAGGGTTAAGTTTTGGGTTAGGGTTTTGGGTTTTCTTAGGTTTTTGGGTTTAGGGTTTAGGATTTGAGATTTAATATCAATGGTTTAGTGTTTAATGTTTGTATTTTTGTATTTTGGGCTTGGGGTTTAGGATTTATGGTAGGGTTAGGGTTATGGTCAGGGTTTAGGTTGTTTTGTAGGTTTTTGGGTTTGGGGTTAAGAATTTGAGTTGTAATATCTATGGTTTAGTATTCAATGTTAGGGTTTTGGTATTTTGGGCTTTGGGTGTAGGTTTGAATTTAGGGTTTGGGTTAAGGATAGGGTTAGGGTTAGGGTTTAGTGTTTTTTTAGGTTTTAGGTTTTGGGGTTTAGGATATTCAATTTAAAATCTATGGTTTATTGTTTAATGTTTGGGTTTTGATATTTTGGGCTTGAGGTTTTGTGTTAATGGGTTAGGGTTAGGGTTAGGGTTAAGGTTAGGGTTAGGGTTAGGGTTTAGGTTTTTTAATGTTTTAGGGTTTGGGGTTAAGGTTTTGAATTGTAATATCTATTGTTTAGTGTTCGATGTTAGGTTTTGATATTTTGGACTTTGAGTTTAGGTTTAGGGTTTAGGGTTAGGGTAAAGGATAGGGTTAAGGTTAGGGTTAGGGTTAGGGTTAGGGTTTTGGTTAAGTTTCGGGTTTTGGTTTATTTTAGGTTTTTGGGTTTTGGGTTTAGGGTTTGATGTTTAATATCAATGGTTTAGTGTTTAATGTTTGGGTTTTGGTATTTTGGGCTTGGGGTTTAGGATTTATGGTAGGGTTAGAGTTTGGGTTAGGGTTTAGGTTGTTTTTTAGGTTTTAGGATTTGGGATTAAGGATTTGAGTTGTAATATCTATGGTTTAGTGTTAAATATTAGTGTTTTGGTATTTTGTGCTTTGGATTAAGGGTATAGGGTTTAAGTGTTAGGGTTAAGGATAGGGTTAGTGTTAGGGTTAGTGTTAGGGATAGTCTTAGGGTTAGGGTTTAGGTTTTTTTTTAGGTTTTAGGTTTTGGGGTTTAAAATCTATGGTTTAGTATTTAATTTTTGGGGTTTTGTATTTTAGGCTTAGTGGTTCGGGTTTAGGGTTTAGGGTTAGGGTTAGGGTTAAGGTTGGGTTAGGGTTAGGGTTTTGGGTTTCATAGGTTTTTGAGTTTAGGGTTTAGGATTTGAGATTGAATATCAATGTTTTAGTGTTTAACGTTTGGATTTTGGTATTTTGGGCTTGGGGTTAGGGATTTGTGGTAGAGTTAGGGTTAGGGTTTAGGTTGTTTTTTAGTTTTTTCGGTTTGGGGTTAAAGATATGAGTTGTGACATCTATGGTTTAGTGTTCAATTATAGGGTTTTGGTATTTTTGGGCTTTGGGTTTATGGTTTAGGGTTAGGGTTAAGGATAGGGTTAGGGTTAGGGTTTGGGTTTGTGTTAGGGTTCGGGTTTGGTGTTTTTTTTAGGTTTTAGGGATTGTGGTTTAGGATTTGAAGTTTAAATCTATGGTTTAGTGTTTAATGTCTGGGTTTTTGT
This sequence comes from Solanum lycopersicoides, assembly GCA_022817965.1. Lineage (NCBI taxonomy): Eukaryota > Viridiplantae > Streptophyta > Magnoliopsida > Solanales > Solanaceae > Solanum > Solanum lycopersicoides. The sequence continues at coordinate 36,082 of JAJJBR010002061.1, forward strand.
ATTTTGGACCAATGTTTTTTTTGGTTTTAGGGTGTAGGTTCTTTTTAGGTTTTATAATTCAAGGTTTAGCATTTGAGGTTTAAAATCTATTGTTTAGTGTTTAATAATTGGGTTTTTGTATTTTGGGCTTCTGGTTTATGGTTTATGGTATGGTTAGTGTTAGGGTTCATGTTAGAGTTAGGGTTAGGTTGTTTTTCAAATTTTAAAGTTTGGGGCTATTTGAGTTGTAATATCTATGGTTTAGTGTTTAATGTTAAGGTTTTGGTAATTTGGGCATTGGGTTTAGGTTAAGGTTAAGGATAGGGTTAGGGTTAGCGTTAGGGATAGAGTTTAGGTTTTTTTTAGGTTTTAGGTTTTGGGGTTTAGGACTTTTGGTATAAAATCTATGGTTTATTGTTTAATATTTGGGTTTTGGTATTTGGGGCTTGGGGTTTTGGGTTAATGGTTTAGGGATAGGGTTAGGGTTAAGGTTAGGGTTAGGGTTAGGGTTTAGGTTTTTTTTTGGTTTTAGGGTTTGGGTTAAGGATTTGAGTTGTAATATCTATGGTTTTAGTGTTCACTGTTAGGATTTTTGTATTTTGGACTTTGAGTTTAGGGTTTAAGGTTCAGGGTTAGGGTAAAGGATAGGGTTAGGGTTAGGGTTAGGGTTAGGGTTTAGGTTTTTTTAGGTTAGGGTATGTGGTTTAGGATTTAAATTTTAAAATCTATGGTTTAGTGTTTAATGTGTGGGTTTTCATATATAGGATTTTTGTATTTTGCGCTTGGGGTTTAGAATTTATGTAGGGTTAGGGTTAGGGTTAGGGTTAGGATTTAGGTTGTTTTATAGGTTTTTGGGTTTGGGGTTAATGATTTGAGTTATAATATCTATGGTATAGGGTTCAATTTTAGGGTTTTGGTATTTTGGACTTTGGGTTTAGGGTCTAGGGTTAAGGATAAGGGTAGGGTTAGGGTTAGGGTTTGGGTTATGGTTTAGTGTTTTTTTTAGGTTTTAGGTTTTGGGGTTTAGGATATTCAGTTTAAAATCTATAGTTTAGTGCTTAATCTTTGGGTTTTTGTATTTTGGGCTTGAGGTTTTTGGGTTAATGGTTTAGGGTTAGGGTTAGGGTTAAGGTTAGGGTTAGGGTTTGGGTTAGGGTTAGGGTTAGGGTTTAGGTTTTTAATAGGTTTTAGGGTTTCTGGTTTACGATTTGAGGTTTAAAATCTATAGTTTAGTGTTTAATGTTTGGGTTTTCATATTTTGGACTTAGGGTTTAGGGTTAGTGTGTAGGATTTTTTTTAATATGGTTCGGGGTTTAGCATATGAGGTTTAACATCTATTGTTTAGTATTTAATGATTGGGTTTTGGTATGTTGGGCATAGGGTTTCGGGTTTATGATTTAGAGTTAGCATTAGGGTTAATGTTAGGGTTTGGGTTAGGGTTAGGATTTTGTGTTCTTTTAGATTTTTGGGTTTAGGGTGTAAAATTTGAGGTTTAATATCAATGGTTTAGTGTTTATTGTTTGGGTTTTGGTATTTTTGGCTTGGGGTCTAAGGTTTATGGTAGGGTTAGGGTTAGGGTTAATGTTATCGTTAGGGTTAGGGTTTAGGTTATTTTAGTTTTAGGGTTGGGGGGTTAAGGATTTGAGTTGTAATATCTATTGTTTAGCGTTTAACGTTAGGATTTTTGTAATTTTGGCTTTGAGTTTAGGGTATAGGGTTTAAGGTTAGGGTTAAGGATAGGCTTAAGGTTAGGGTTCGTGTTAGGGAAAGGGTTAAGGTTAGGGTTTAAGTTTTTTTTTAGTTTTAGGTTTTGGGGTTTAGGATTTTTGTTTAAAATCTATGGTTTAGTGTTTAATATTTGGGTTTTTGTATTTTGGGCTTAGGGTTTCGGGTTAATGGTTTAGGGTTAGGGTTACTGCTTAGGATTAGGGTTAGGTTAGGGTTAGGGTTTAGATTTTTTTTAGGATTTAGTGTTTGTGGTTTAGGATTTGAGATTTAAAATCTATGGATTAGTTTTTAAGGTTTGGGTTTTCGTATTTTGAACTTAGGGTTTTTTCATTGACTTAGGGTTTACGGTTTCGGTTAGGGTTAGGGTTAGGATTAGGGTTAGGGTGTAGTTTTTTTTTAGGTTTGATGGTTCAGGGTTTAGCATTTGAGGTTTAAAATCTATGGTTTAGTATTTAATGTTTGGGTTTTGATATTTTTGGCTTAGGGTTTCGGGTTTACAGTTTATAGTTACGGTTACGTTTAAGGTTAGGGTTAGGGTTACGGTTAGGGTAGTTTTTTTTTTTAGGTTTTTGGGTTTAGGATTTAGGATTTGAGGTTTAATATCAATGGTTTAGTGTTAACGTTTGGGTTTTGGTATTTTGGGCTTGGGGTTTAGAATTTATGGTAGGGTTAGAGTTTGGGTTAGGGTTTAGTTTTTTTTTTAGGTTTTAGGATTTGGGGTTAAGGATTTGAGTTGTAATATCTATGGTTTAGTGTTAGGTGTTAGGGTTTTGGTATTTTGTGCTTTGGATTCAGGGTTTAAGGTTTAGGGTTAGGGTTAAGGACAGGGTTAGTGTTAGGGTTCGTGTTACGGATAGGCTTAGGTTAGGGTTTTTTTTTTTTTTTTTTTAGGTTTTAGGTTTTACGATTTGGTTTAAAATCTATAGTTTAGTTTTTAATGTTTCGGTTTAGGTATTTTGGGCTTAATGTTTTGTGTTAATGGTTTAGGGTTAGGTTAGGGTTAAGGTTATGGTTAGGGTTAGGGTTAGATTTTAGTTTTTTAGGTTTTAGGGTTTGTGGTTTAGGATTTGAGGTTTAAAATCTATGGTTTAGTGTTTAATGTTTGGTTTTGTATTTTGAACTTAAGGTTTTTGGTTTAGTGTTTAATGTTTGGGTTTTTGTATTTTGAACTTAGGGTTTTTCTTGTCTTAGGGTTCAGGGTTTAGGGTATAGGGTTAGAATTAGGGTTAGGATTAGGGTGTAGGTTTAGTGTTTAATGTTGAATTTTGGTATTTTTTGCTTGGGTTTAGGATTTATGGTAGGGTTAGGGTTAGGGATAGGGTTTAAGTTGTTTTGTAGGTTTTTGGGTTTGGGTTTAAGGATTTGAGTTGTAATATCTATGGTTTAGTGTTCAATGTTAGGATTTTGGTATTTTAGGCTTTGGGTTTAGGGTTTAGGGTTTAGGGTTAGGATTAAGGATAGGGACATGGTTAGGGTTAGGTTAGGGTTAGGGTTAGGGTTTAGGTTTTTTTTAGGTTTTGGGGTTTCTGGTTTAGGATTTGAGTTATAAAATCTATGGTTTAATGTTTAATGTTTGGGTTTTCCTATTTTGGTGTTAGGGTTTAGGGTTAAGGTGTAGTTTTTTTTTAATATGGTTCAGGGTTTAGCATTTGAGGTTTAACATCTATATTTAGTATTTAATGATTGGGTTTTGGTATTTTGGGCTTAGGGTTTCGGGTTTATGGTTTAGAGTTAGGATTAGGGTTAATGTTATTGTTAGGGTTAGGGTTAGGGTTTTGGGTTCTTTTAGATTTTTGGGTTTAGGGTGTAAAATTTGAGGTTTAATATCAATGGTTTAGTGTTTATTGTTTATGTTTTGGTATTTTGGGCTTGGGGTCCAAGGTTTATGGTAGGGTTAGGGTTAGGGTTAATGGTAAGGTTAGTGTTAGGGTTTAGGTTATTTTTAGGTTTTAGGGTTTGGGGTTAAGGATTTGAGTTGTAATATCTATGGTTTAGCATTTAACGTTAGAGTTTATGTATTTTTGGCTTTGAGTTTAGGGTATAGGATTTAGGGTTAGGGTTAAGGATAGGGTTAGGGTTAGGGTTCGTGTTAGGGAAAGGGTTAGGGTTAGGGTTTAAGGTTCTTTTAGTTTTAGGTTTTGGGATTAAGGATATGTCAACATGAAATCCATACAAGTAGTGGCGCCATATCTTCAAAGCAAACACAAGTGCTGCTAGTTCTAGATCATGTGTTGGATAATTTTTCTCATGTGGCCGCAGATGCCTTGAGCCATAAGCTATAACTTTACCATGCTACATCAATAAACAACCTAATCCCACTCCCAAAGCATCACAATATACTGCATAGCCTTCCGTTCCTTCTGGAAGTACCAATACACGTGTAAAAGTTAATTTACTCTTCAGCTCTTGGAAGCTTCTTTCACACTCATCACTCCACTGAAACTTGGTTTCTTTGTGTGTTAGCTTTGTTAAGGGTGCAACAATGGAAGAGAATCCTTCAACGAACCTTCTGTAATAACTTGCAAATCCAAGAAAACTACGGATCTCCGTCGGCGTTGTAGGTCTTGGCCAATTTTTCACAGCTTCTATCTTCTGGTTATCAACCCTTATTCCTTCATCAGATACAATATGACCTAGGAATGCCACAGATTTCAACCAGAACTCACATTTAGAGAACTTTGCATACAATTTACAATCACGGAGAATTTGTAAAACCTACCGCAAGTGGTTAGCATGATCCTCTTCCGATCTTGAATACACCAAAATGTCATCTATGAACACTATAACGAACACATCTAAAATGGCTTGAACACTCTATTCATCAAATCCATAAAAGTTGTTGGTGCATTTGTTAGCACGAATGACATGACTAAGAACCCAAAATGACCATACCGTGTTCAGAAAGCTGTCTTGGGTATATCTTTGTCCTTGACCCTCACTTGGTGATAACCTGACCTCATGTCGATCTTTGAAAAACACCTAGCACCTTGTAACTGATCAAACGAATCATCAATTCTAGGGAGGGGATATTTGTTCTTAATCGTTACCTTATTCAACTGCCGGTAGTCGATACACATTCTTAACGAGCTATTATTTTTGCGTACAAATAAAACTGGTGCTCCCCATGGGTACACACTAGACCTTATGAATCCTTTTGCTAATAAGTCTTTTAATTGCTCTTTCAACTCCCATAATTCTGCCGGAGCCATTCTATACGGAGGAATTGAGATAGGTTGAGTATTTGGAAACACATCAATACCAAACTCTACTTCTCGTTCTGGAGTGAAACCTGGAAGATCTTCAGGAAACACATCTGGAAATTCATTTACCACTGGAATGGATTGAAGGGTTGGTGGCTCCGCATCTACATTCTCTCTCTAGATGGCATATGTATCCTTTGGAAATCATCTTCTTTGCCTTAAGATGAGAAATAAACTTACCTCTTGGCGCCCCAATATTACCTTTTCATTCGAGGACTATCTCTTTTGGAAACTGGAAATGCACTATCTTAGTTCGGCAATCTACCGTGGCATAACAAGAAGCTATACAATCCATACCCATTATAACATCAAAATCTACCATGTCTAGCTCAACAAGGTCAGCCAATGTATCGCGATCACAAACAGTTACAATGCAATTATGATAAACCCTTCTAGCTATAATAGACTCACCAATCGGTGTAGACACTTCGAATGGCTTCACTAATAATTCTGGTGTTCTTTTGAACTTTCCAGCAATCAACGGTGTAACATATGATAGTGTAGACCCCGGAAAATTAATGCATATACAATATGTGAAAAGATAGACAATGTACCTGTAACCACGTCCGGAGAAGCTTCTGAATTCTGTCGATCCCCTAGTGCATATGTGTGATTCTGACCCCCACTAGAACTAGCTACTCCCTTATCTCCTCTACCACGACTTGTAGGCACCTGTAGTCCCCTACCTAAAGAAGGTGTTGATGAGGTCGATGCAACCACTGATCTAGTCGACTGTGCAACACCACCCACGCCCCTATGAGGGAAATTTCTCATCATATGCCTTGCTTTGCCACACCAAAAACAAACATCCGTCCCAAGCCTGCATACACCTAGATGATTTCTCCCACACTGCTTACAAGACTGTTGAGAAGGCCTTGATTGGCCCGTACCTGCTCTTGATGACTCGCTATTTGTGAGCCTTGGCTTTCACTTCTTTGCCCAAACTGATTGCCCCTAAACCCTTGGAACCGTGGTGGAGAAGTAGTTGTAGAGTAGAAAGATGATGGCCTAGGTGGTCTGTTAGAGAACCGAGGCCTAAACTCACCTTGGGCTGGTTTAAACTTCCCCATGGATCTGGCCCTCTTAAAATTCCCTATTTCCGACTCTTGTGTCCATCTTCTTTGCCTTTGATCCTCCAACTTTTGCGCAAAAGCCTGCATCCTTGTTATACCATATCTTTATTCAACGAAGCAATTGTAGAGTCTCTAACTAGATATGAATCTAATCTATCCACAAATCGATGAACTCTATCCTCCATAGTAGCTACTACATTAGGAGCATACCTGGCCAAGGAATTAAATTTGAGACTATACTCTCTCACGCTCATATTTCCTTGGTGGATATTTAAGAACTGATCTTCACGGGCCTCTCGGATCTCCAATGGCAGATAATGATCAAGGAATGCCTTTTTGAACTCTTTCCACGTAGCTGAAGGTGCATTTGTTCCCCTAGATTGCTTCTAAGCTTCATACCACAATATAGCCACACCTTTTAATCTATATGCAGCTAGCTCAAGTGCTTCTTTACCACTTACATGCATAATATCCAAAGTGCGTTTGATATGATCTATAAAGTCTTGCGGATCTTCATTAGGATCTGACTCGGTGAATGATGGAGGGTCCAAGTTAATAAAATCACGGATCCGCGTTCCATATGCTCTATCTACACCACTAGTACTTGCAACTGGACCTCTTTGCCTTTGGCCATGACCAGCAACTATACGAGTTAATAGTTGGATGCATTCCTCAAATCTTGCTCGGTAGCATTAATAGGGGGTTCCTGAGGTTCATCTTACCTCCTTAGTTCTTCATGAGATAGAGGCATCGGGGAAGTCTGTGATAGAGACTCATCTTGAGCCCCACTTTGAACAACTTGACTAGGTGGTGGTTGGCTGGTCCTTCTTGGGCAGCCACATCTTCTCGCTTACCAGTACTTTTACTCCTTCTCGTAACCAGCATCTTTGCTATAATAAAACAATTTAGAAATTAGATATGATTCACCTACAACATTGGTTCTATTGCACGATCTAAGAAATGAAAGAAATGAGACAACTAATACATGTCCCGTAGCTTCATTTTTATAGATGTGGTGCACGACACATCCATAAGTAAGACTCTACACAGACACGACTTTGTAGAATCCCTAGGATAACTAGATCTAATACCACTTTTGTTACCCCTCAAATCCCATTAAGACGGACAGGCACCCGATGCCCTAAAGGCCCGAGAGAACCAACTTGTAACATGTTCTTACTATGCATATAAATATAACAATTGTGACAAGTTCACATAGGATGCAGCGATACAAACCAACATAAGTAGACTCAAAAGTTATATACAAGACTTGGCCGTTGAGGCCACAACTCCTTAAGACACAACTGAACTATGTACATACGTCTACAAAGACTCTAAGAAGATAGAAGACCTAGAGTAGGTTGGGACAGACCCCGCCATACCCTTAACTACGATACAATACCAAAATGAATTTACCAAGGACTCAGTAAAGCTTTGAATAAACCTGGAGCTCACCAAAAGTAGCTGAGTGTCGTGTGCTCCTACAAAGAAGGTCTACTAGCTGGAGTACCTATCCCTGTAGCATGAAATGCAGTGTCCCCCGCGAGGGATTTCAGTACAAAAAAAATGTACTGAATATCTAAGGCAATAGCATATGTAATACGAGGGCTCAAATGAAATCAGTACCAACATATGAGTGCATAGATCAGGAGAAAAGACCACCTTTATACTCTTGTGAGATCATGTAAGTTACGTTCTTTCCTTTACTTTTCTATACGTTATAATCTTTGTAGGGCATGTGATACAAGTGACCAGCTGATCAGTGGTAGAAGAGGATGACCCATGCTAGGCATATTAACCCCTAGGATACGGTCCTCATAATTACACAATTTGGGATCGGCCATGCTAGGCTTTCACCCCTGAGCTGCCACTCTTCTATACCGATAGGGATCGACCCATGCTAGGCTTTTGCCCCTGGGCTGCCACCCGTAATTATACAAATTTCTTCACTTAGATTCTTTAATCTTTGAGATTGATGTTTATTAGTTCAAAACTCTTTTGGGGTTGTTCTTTGGATAATCATAACTCTTTTGAGATGTTTTTTTGGTGGTCATAATCATCTTGGAGATATGGAAATACGGACCAGTAGTAGAAGACATGAAAATAATACTTCGAGGCAGTAACAATGACATAAGATGTAACATCAACACACTACTTTAAGAGCTTAATGACACAATTGACTTCAATTGACAAGGAGAAGGATTCACCAAACTTTTTTTGCAAATACCATTTCTATAACAGCACAAGGGGGATAATTACACAAGTATAGTGAACATATAATGAAGTAGTTCTATGTACTTAGGATTGGAGGGGTAAGGGGGAATATAATTAGCTATATGGAGTCAATACACTGCAATTATTTCTTTTAGTAGGAATAGAACTTAGGACATTCACTTCAATGATATTAAATACAGGTGTCAGAATTAATGCCAAGGAATATGGAATCGAATAGCCTTACATACCTTATTTTCTGACAAATACCACTATCATGATTCAGCCTTCCCTTTTGGGTGCTAATCTACAATATAAGTCATGATTAAGCTAACGTCAGCAGCTAATCACATTAAGGCCATCAAAAACAGTAGCTAAAATAATTGACGGAAATCATGCCCATACAACCCTTACACAAACGGTGAACCATCACACCTTTCCTCTACACATTAATACAACTTCATACATCCTCTCCCAAGATACCAAAGTTGCCCTCAACAACAATATTCATTAGTCAGCCACTATCAATCTCAAATCTTTCAGCATAATAGGAGAATATTCATTCAAGGATTTATCACAATCCATGAATGCTTGATAAATACACACAAAATTCTCCACTCCAAACATGTATTCAAAGAGAGGAAAACAAATGGGTTGTAGTCTTACCTTAATTCTGGAAATTTATCCTCTAAACTTTTACTTCAAGAATTCAAACTCTCCTTCAAACTTTTACTTGAAAATGAGACAATACTCAAGAACCCTAAGGTGTTTTAGGGCTGCTTGTTGAAGCCAAGAGAGACCAAGAAAGAAATTTAAGGAATCTGAAAATTTTGCAAGTTTAAAATGGAGAAAAAGACTTGATCTTTATCAAATTTTGGGCCATATATTATTAAGTAGGTGACCCACCTACTTGGCCTTTTAACTTGGGACTTTTTGGACTTGATTATTGGGCCTTGGATATATATTTTCCCTTTGTTCTTTTATTCAACTTGGGCCAGATTAATCCAAGTAGGTGGTACACACTTGTCCCAATTACATGGTAAAAAAAGTCTTAGTAGGTGATGCACCTACTTGATTTCACTTGGGCTTTATCCATATTAGGCCAATTGGCAGATTTGGCTGCAAGGCTTTCTTTCATTTTTATTTTCATTTAATAGGTTTGGGCTTCAAGTGAGGCCATTAATATAAGCCTAAATGTGGTCCATCAAACTTGGGACCTTTAACTATATTATAGCCCAAGTAGGTGATGCAGCTGCTAGCTTAATTAAGCCAAGCAAGCAGCTCAATTATTTTATTTCAATTGCTGAATGTTAATCCCTTTTTTTCAACTTAGCACTTAACTTTCAACTTTAAGCTCAATTACCACCTTACTATGTTTACTTAAATACTTTTCGTCAGAGTTAACTTGCAATACACATGCTAAAACGTGCAAGGCATTACATCACCTTCATAGCTAGTTTAAACCAGCACTAATCATATAAGAAACATGATCCCTCACCTACACCATAAGTCTATGTCAAGTATAACATGAATAGAACTAGCATATACATAATACATGCAGTTACATCGTTTTTTTTTTTTTAGGTTTTGGGTTTAGGGTTTAGGATTTTAGGTTTAATATCAATGGTTTAGTGTTTAATGTTTGGGTTTTGGTATTTTGGGCTTGGGGTTTAAGATTTATGGTAGGGTTAGAGTTTGAGTTAGGGTTTAGGTTGTTTTTTAGGTTTTAGGATTTGGGGTTAAGGATTTGAGTTGTAATATCTATGGTTTAGTGTTAAATGTTAGGGTTTTTGTATTTTGTGCTTTGGATTCAGGGTTTAGGGTTTAGGGTTAGGGTTAAGGATAGGGTTAGTTTTAGGGTTCGTGTTACGGATAGGCTTAGGGTTAGGGTTTAGGTTATTTTTTTAGGTTTTAGGTTTTGGGATTTAGGATTTTTGGTTTAAAATCTATGGTTTAGTTTATAATGTTTCGGTTTAGGTATTTTGGGCTTAATGTTTCGGGTTAATGGTTTAGGGTTAGGGTTAGGGTTATGTTAAGGTTAGGGTTAGGGTTAGATTTTAGGTTTTTTTAGGTTTTAGGGTTTGTGGTTTAGGATTTGAGGTTTAATATATATGGCTTAGTGTTTAATGTTTGGGTTTTTGTATTTTGAACTTAGGCTTTTTTGTTTGTCTTAGGGTTCAGGGTTTTTGGTATAGGGTTAGAGTTAGGGTTAGGATTAGGGTTAGGGTGTAGGTTTTTTTAGGTTTTATAGTTCAAGTTTAGCATTTGAGGTTTAAAATCTATGGTTTAGTATTTATGGGGCTTGGGGTTTAGGATTTATGTAGGGTTAGGGTGTAGGTTGTTTTTTATTTTTTTGGGTTTGGGTTAAGGATTTGAGTTGTAATATCTATGGTTTAGTGTTCAATGTTAGGGTTTTGTATTTTGGGATTTGGCT
>JAJJBR010002061.1:46791-76870 GCA_022817965.1 Solanum lycopersicoides
AGTCCTGTTTAAGTCTCTATCACATGACTTTTGGCGATTTCGTAAATATTTACATTAATCCCCCCCTTAGGAAAATTGTCCCGAATGACACTAAACACTCTTTAAAAGAGGGAATAGATCAAGACTAGCAGCTCAACAATTCACCAATATTCAGTTAACATGAATTATCATTTCAATAAAACACTTTCCAAAACATCAATTTTCATACCTAAGCCTCAAAGTTTCCTCATGAAAAACACTTTCTACTCACAACACACATGAGCTCAATCATTGTACACAAGTCGATTAGCACAAAGTTCATCTTATCAATATGCTTAATATAACATCCACATGGACTCACTATAATCACAATACACGACTTGACTCAAATATGCAAAAACACAAAACAAAATTTCAAATTTATTTTAAGGTCACCTTACAGTGACTTCATTGGAAGGTCTCAAAAACTAAGATTTTGAAAGAAATTCACCAAAAAACATCCAAGGATTCACAATAAGTAGCATAATTATATCATTAGAAAGAATAACTAACCCTTAATCATCAAAAAGATTGAGGATAGCGAGTTTTCATGTCGGCTTCCGCCTTACCCATGTTGCACCCTGAAACTAAGTTGGTTCTTCCATAACACTTTCACGGAAACCACCTCCTTGTTCCTCAACCTTTTTCACTTGCCTATCAAGGAGTTTGGATAGGAACCTCCTTCATAAGAGGGTTATCCTTGACTCCAAGACCTTCAATAGGGAGAATTGACTCGGGATTCCCCAACACACTTTCTTCAACTCGAGAATGGAAAACCGGATGACCGAAGGCTGAAATCGTTAGGTAGTTGTAAGCGATAGGCAACTTTACCAACTCTTTCCAAAATCTCATAAGGACCCACGTAACGATGGGCTCAACTTCCTTTCTTGCCCAATTCTTACCCCACCCCTTTCATAGTTGAGATTTTAGATACAACCTTGTCACCCTATTCAACTCCAATCTCTTCTCCTATTATCGGATTAGGACTTTTGCCGACTTAGGCTGTTTGCAAACCTATTCCTTATGATATGCCACATTCTCCAAAGTCCTATAAATCAGGTCAGGACCAAAGATCGATGATTCACAAACTTCAAACCATCCTATAGGAGACCTACACTTCCTACCATACAAGGTTCATAGGGAGCCATGGAGTGATGGACGAATAGAAACTATTATTATACGCAACTCACCAACGGCAAAGTGGTTATCCCAACTCCCTGTAAATCAATAATGCAAGCTCTAAGGCATATCTTCATAGAGTTTGAATTGTGCGTTCGCGCTTGGACCATCCGTTTGAGGATGAAAAGCGGTACTCATTTCACTTTAGTAGCCAGCTTTTTAGAAAGACTTCCAAAACCAGATGTGGAATTGTGCCACCCGATCTGAAACGTTTATGGATAACAGAATACCATGGTGACACCACAATCTCTCTATGAGATCTTCGCGATAATCACTCGCGCGGGGAATACGCAGATTTGACGGATTAAATGAGCAGGACTTAGTCATCCTATCACAATCGACCCATGATGGAATCATAATGACTTGTGAGTCTGAGGCAACCGTACCGACAAAGTCCAAATTAATGTATTCCCACTCCAGTAGGAATTTGGATCTCTTGTAGTACAGACACCGACTTTTTGATGTTCCGCGTCACTTGTTGGCAATTATGGACACTTAGCAACAAATTCCGCGTTAATGTCCTTCTGTCAAACCTTCCCACCAATATATTTCTCGAAGGTCATGATAATCGTTAGTTGAACCGGATTGTATGGAATGTGGGAATCATGGGCTTTCAATCAGGATCCCGATCCCTCAATCCATCAACATGCAGAACACTACTCCCTTGATCTCAACACCACCATCTCCTCCTAAGGAGAAGGATCATTCATCTTAACCAAGAACAGAGTTCCTTCAATACATCAATAGTTATCAAGGTGTTGTTGGACTTTACTCACAACCAAACGATGATTCAGAGGCATTATGTGAACCGTGTGACACCTCCATTTAGAGAACTCTCCAACCGCAACCCTAATCTGACAACAATGAACATCTTCACTAGATCTTTCTGTCTCGCTAGATGAGACACACTACCCATAGTCTACGGCTTTAGAGCATCCGCCACCACATTGGCCGTTGCCGGGATGATTAGGACCTCATATCATAATCTTTTAACATTCCAACCCACTTCTATTGTTGAGATTCAACTCTTTTTGTGAGTAAACATATATTGCAGACTCGTTATGATCGGTGAAACATACATGAACTATTGTGTACCCGCCATGGAGAGGCCTGGCGTTAAGCTATGGCATAGTAGTTAGCGCGCTTGTGGCAAATAATGTCCTCCATATTCTTCAAAGCCGACACCCACGGCCGCTAACTCAAAGGTCATGGGTAGTTGTAATTTTTCTCCACTGCACCTTGAGTTGCTGTGGACATCATAGGCATCACCTTCCCAATTTTGCATAAGCACCCACCAAACCTATGGAGATGCATACAGATACACAAACGAACCCTTAGAACCTGTCCGGATAAGGTTAAACACCGGAGCGGAAGTAAGGCCTATCTTTCAATAATTGGAAACTCTTCTCGCAGGGCCTCCGACCAGCACAACTTTTTACCCTTTTTGAAGTCAATGACGTCAATAGGGAGCATGCATGGATGAAAAACCATCTTACAAACTTCGATAATCCCCGCTAGTACCCAGAAATCTCTAATGTCAGTTGGGGTCAAGGGTCTAGGCCAGTTTTTCTACGGCCTCAGTTTTCCTTCGGTTAACCTCACTCCTCCTAGGAGATGAAGTGCCCAAGAAACGCTACTGACCTCAGCAAAACTCACACTTGCTATACTTGCGAACAATTTATGCTCCTTAAGGGTTTGCAAACCACACTTAAATGACCCATGTGGATCAACCTCACTCTTCGAATACACCCAAGATAATCATCGATAATACAATAATTGAATGCATAAGGTAACTTCGAACACACCTCACTCTCATCTAGTACCACAACATGAAACGCACGCCGCAACGCATTCCTTGAGACAAAAGGACATCAAAACAAACGAATAACATTATATGCCCATACGAGTCCGAAAGGCCGTTCTTTGGAATATCTTCTTTACCCACCAACTACCCCAACTACCAGCTCTAAGCTGGTGATACCCTGACCTCATAGTAATTTTGGCAGAAGTAAACTCGCAAATCAACTGGAGTTATCAAATAAATATTACAATCCGCAGGAAGAGGACAGTACTTTGTCTTGACAAGTAACCTTGTTGACGTATGCGGTAGTCGAATAACATTCCTCAAAGACCCCACCTCCTCCTCTACCTCTGCACACTAACAAGAACAAAGACCGCGAGCACCCCAACGGATGAAATTGCTAGGCCTTATAAACAGCCCAATTGCCCTACGCAAATCCTCCTATAAAGATTGCTTGCAACTACTTCAACATTCCTAATTAACATCAGACGGCAAGCCATCCTCAACCACTAATAAAGCGAAGGAATTGACGATACGGAGTTTGTATATCCCCGATAGACAAAACATCACTAACAGATAATCACGCAAATCCAATTCCATCATTTGGGCAAAAGGAATGACACCGCCGGCAAAAACAGGAAGAAGTCATCAAGAGAAAGGAACACATCCGTAATAACCTCACCAATACACCACAAACGCCTGAAAACGTCAAAAATTAAGGAGGTAAACTTCACGACTCAACTTCTTGGACTCTCCAACACTACCCTAATAGCAAACGCACCCACTTTAGAGTATCCCTCATCCCTAATACACAGCTCTTTAAGACATGATATGCAAAACGACCCTCTCTGAGAAATTCTCCAACCCTCCAACTCCCAACAAAATGGTCATTTCGCGGAAACAAACTAAAACCACTCACCAACTAATAAAGATATCTACACCACATCAATGGCCCGAGCCGAAGCTAGCACCTAGTAACCCAATCCATACCAAAAAAAATAAATGTCAAAATCAAGCATGATCTCAGTCTCATACTAGATCATACATAAAGACAAACACATACATGGAGGCCAATCAGAAAAATAGGACCAATTTATCGAATGACTATTTTCTCTGTCAACACCACTGAAAACCTCAACCCCACACATATGAGATAACGACCACCAAAACTACGAACCACACGTTCAAGCAAATAAACAAACTCGGCAGATAAAGCCTCACCAAACTCTCTTTAACGCAACTAACTACACCGGCCGACACCAAAACACTCAAGTAAACCGATAAGCAAAAACACAGTAAGCAACCCGATTCAGAGCAAAAAAGCAATTACCACTACATAGCCACAACAAGATCTCCTGTAACCCAACCAAAATACCAACCCAGACGTACCCGCAAACATCAAGGAAGAGGCCCATCAATGGTCACTACATCCTCGGAATACGCCCAACGCCGACATTCCAAAAATGAAGTCTTTTAGAAAGAACATTACAGCCTAGAACCACAATGTGAAACTCCGACACACCCACATCTCTTTAAATCCATTAGCACTCAATTGGACACAACTCCCCCTCAACTCCTCCTGTGAACCCACAACTACTCTTCACCAAACACCAAAAGTCACCTTGCCAAGACACTAGGAGGCACACACCTTAAATGCCTCTTATACCCACAACTCCTTCACAGTGTAGGACCATCTTCCAACTAGAAGAGATAATCCACACTCTTTCCCTATTTTGCAACTCTTGGCCTTAGGACCTATATCCACTACCTTCCCGCCTCTGAGGAAAATTTGAATGGAACTTCGATCTATAGAAGATGAACCGATATATCTGATACATCCAGGCCCATGATATATGAACCATAATCAAACCAAACCACTATTCCCATCTTAGCTAGGTTCCTCTCTCGAAAGACCTTGCCCTTCTAGAATCAACATAATATCCTCTATCCAACTTTACTCTTTGCTCTAGCCTCCTAACCCTTTGACCAACATGCAATATGACGGACGCGAAAACACACCAATAAATATCCAACGTTATCCATCTGCAATGCAATAGATAAAACACCAAAAACCGTCTCCGACATAGTTCATATCTTGCAAAAATCAGCTCCCGACACCACCGTATATCACAGAAAACATACCGCACACTCCCATCATACGATCTTAAAACACACAACCGCACACACCTAAGGACTCGCAAGAGACAAGGCAAAAGGAGATATCACCTATAGCCTAATCTGAAACCAGACACTTTCCAAAGACCACAGTAACTCCCCCACAACACACACCAAATGAAACACCATTCATTATCTCCATCGCGGAGAATAATGAAAACATGAACTCCACCACCTTAGTTTCTCTCATCGCTCTAGCGCGAAGACAACCAAATCGCATACAAGGACAAAAGCACACTTTGAACAACTCTCCACAGATCACATGGCCCACATTTCGAAAGCCGCGCCAACTAATTACAACTTCTCCACCACCTCTCGCACCTGCGTATTTGAGCACCCACATACCTTCGAAGTGTGGAATATGAGCCAACTCGGCATTACTCCACTACGAAGCCGACCACACCCCATAGCAAACAACAAAATACTCTATAATCTCCCATCAATGGAATCATCTAAAGGGCTCATCATCCAACACTCAAACAAATAGCACCGCAATAGACAAGTCAGAGGGACTCTCAATCTCCGCCAACAAACGTGAAGTCCTAAGCGCGCGAAAGCACATAGATCATCCCTTAGCTCAATAGACACACAATACAACCGGTGACCACACATACATCCCTATTAGCTTGGGCAATCATGGTTGCATCAATGCACCGAATATGACGTCTACTTGAGACTAGCAGTCATCTAATAGGCTTAGGCACCGAACCCAATCCTTGAGCAAGAATAGACCAACAACCCCCCACTATAACATCATTGCAGCACTCTCTCATAAGTGAGACGAGAATCAACAACAGGGGAACCTGATCATCAAACAGCAATCTCATTCAACGGGGAAGGAAGACGGCTCCACCACAGGGCGAGGATCCCGGCACAACCCCACACAAGATCAGCAATCTCCCTCCTTCAAGTCTTCATAGGCTGTAATTCCAATCTACTCTCAGTATCTTCAATCGCCTATAACCAAACACAAGGTTTAGGCAAAATACATATTACGATGTACGTTCTAGGAAGCACGATATGGATTTCCAAACAATGAGAGTGATTCTTAAGCAAAAATAAGTTCCTATATCATAAGTGTGGCTCGCCTTCACAATTATGAATACAAACCTATGTAACGTTGGTTGAGAGAGACTGTAAAACTAAAATCTCAATCCCAACGCGATATTCAACTCACTGACCTACTACAACGATAACACAAGTTCCAGTCACACTCCGGATATTTACCCACCAAACACCAAGAAATCAACCAGAGCCAAAGCAAAACAAGGCACCGACAGTCCTCTTGAGGACTAAGACAAGACATACTTATCCAGCTAACGCTCTATAGCACTTCACTCGAATAAACAAACAATAGCTCAGAAGGAATTAATAAAAAACTCTTTATCATACCTATCACAACTACTTCCGGAGGACAAATTACAATAAGACCAATTAACATAAAACACAATAGTCCATACACTATCTCACACCTCAAGAAATATACAACATAGACTAATGGTTCAAAGCAATATAGTCGACGAATTACAATAAGTCATTTAACTTTTGATTTCCACAACACAATTTATAAAAACCGAAGGGACATAAAAGAGCCACTAGACCAGCCAGCTCCCTCCCTTCCATAACAATACAACTATAATCAAAAGAACAATACCATATTGGAGCAATAGCACCCATACATCAAAAAATAACAAAGAAGCCACACAACACTATAGAGCATAAACAAAACAATCTACAACATGCGTCTCGAGAGTAATAGAGTTCAATACGAAAAAACTCATATATACGCAATAAAAGCCCACCCCCATAAACATAAGGAAGCAAGATGTCACACCAAAAGAGTCACCCAACAACAACAGCCTCAGAGCAACACCAGCGCATGCAGGAACCTACTCGAGAATAGACGTTAGCCAGATCCAAGTCTTCACACTCCGCAACTTCCCAAGGAACAAGCAAGAACTCCACCACAGGAACCCGCAAACCAAAAATGTGTATGGCAGAACGACAAGAGGAACAAATAACGTGGAAACAGATCTAGTACTTCCACATGTACTAAGTAATCATGAACCCAAATAATACAATTACAATCAAAACTAAAATAACTATAGCAACCAACAGGCACCAATCAGCAAACACCACAAACCAATCATTATAAACACTGTATACGAGTGACCACTAGTCACAAAAGCAGAAAATATACTAAATCCAAAACACCTATTAATCCTTCATAAGTACACAAAAGTGCCACCATGATCAAAAGATAAACAACATCCATAAACTCTCAACTAATCAAGATAAACTATCAAGACTAAACAATATAAGACAATATGACTAAAAAACACCTCAAACTCACACTCCTCATCCATTTTATGAAAACACTCAATTCTCTTAATCAAACGCAAACACCAACCTCACACAAAAATAATACATCTAAGACACCCTTATTCAATGTAATAGTAATTACCTACAATTATATCACTAAACCTCTCAAACCAACCACCAATCAATAACTCCAGGACCTCTCACAGCTCCCAAATTCCAACGTAAACCAAACATAGAATGACCCCAAAGGCTAAGTAGAGGTCCCATACCCCTACGAAGCCTATAGCCAAACCCCTTTCAAGTATACTTCGAAATATAGGCATACATTATTCTCCAAACTATTCAACCTTCATTTAATCTTTCACGAGAAAAACACTTGCCATAAACACGAACCACAATAGACATCACCATGACGCTAATGTGAGAATACACCAACGGTGCCATAACATGAAAACATCCCATACCAAAGATGGAAGGTGGTCTAACACCGGAAAACCAATAAACGCTAGAAACCCATACAAAATAAACCCGTAGCATATCCTAGAGTGGACCTCCACTAAGCCTAAGAATAATCCAATGGTAAAGGCCCAAACCATAGTATAGATTAGTTGGGGAAAAAGAGCCATGGACATCATAAGACTCTCACACCCAACAACTAAATACTTGAGGTCATAAGAGGCTATAACCATCCCAGTGAAGAAACGGACAGATGAACCCTTAAACCTTTCAACATTAAGAAAGTGTCAAGTCCCCTAACCATCCACAGCGCCACCCTCACACAACCCACCCAACCACGCCCAAGAACGTGATAAGCTAAAGGTCACCTTCTTTATTGAACAAGCCTTTACTTCTTATACAGTAAAATCATATATTATAAAAATAAACCACATAATATTATAAATAACTACCTCAAAAGATAATACCTAAAAACACCTAGATAAATACCCAAAAACTATATATATATATCATAAGGCCTTAGCCCTACACTATTTACGATTTCAATATCATCAAGACAATCAACATAAGATAACTTGAATTGAGAATATAGGTCCTTTCACACCCAGTAACCAGCAAACTCAAAATAGAGTGCACCAGTTAGACCCCACAATGCACACCTTCGCAAATACAACAACACATAGGGCACAAAATCTTTACATTACCACAAAAACCCAAATATAACCCCTAATATCAAGACTACATACTAAGGAAAACCTCAAACATACCAAAAACACCACTAAAAAGCATCATTACCATATCAATCACAATATCCCACCATAATCACTACTCAAAAAACAAAAGAACGCCAACAAAAATATACTTCAAACTACACATTAATCCTAACTTGGTGAACAAACCTAAACTCAACAAATTTTGAAGCATAAGGAAATAATAGGAAATCAAGACTTACCCAAATACTGTCTCCAATCTCATAGTATTCAACAATAAGGGCCTTACCATCAACCCATAGAAAACCCAATTCGGACAAGTCTCATCCCAATGTACACCACTCAACAAATAAACCGACACTCAAAAAAACTTAATTAAGCGAGCACACAAGCACTAATACCACGATGCAATAACTTAAAATCAAAGCTTGATTAATACGAACTATACCTAAGGTCTATATCTTTACCTAGATTCAATACTACAAGAAAATAGCGCTATGAGGGAACCATTCAACATTCAAATATACAATGATAACTCAATGATCAATGCAATAACATCCATTAAAGATGAATTAAACATATAACCAAATCCACATTGATACAATTACCACATTCAACCTAAGATTCATATCAAATCCACATATCAAGCGAGTTAAGCGAGTTTAGCGGGTCATCCAACACCACAATCTAAGATCAAAAACTAACACAATTCATCATAATCAAGTGATACATGATAACTATTCACAATAACTAACCAAAGCCAATACAAAACTACAACATCAATTCAATAAAAACACACAAACCGAATTGCGATGAACCAATCTGAAACTACACTTTGGGAAAACCTATTGAAGGAGCCTTTGAGGAAAAGAATCTCAAAAGGTGAATTAGATCCCATCATACCTTAAGATTTGATGACGTTTTTGATGGTCAATTTCGTGCTAAATCAGCCCCCAATGATCTCCCCAAGTTGTTCTCCAATGGAGTCTTCCAAATAGAGAGAGAAAGTAGAGAGAAGGAAGAGAGATTTGTTTTGGAAATTGTGATTAGGTTAGTGAAGGTTGGTATTTAGAGGGGTATTAAGTCACTTAATTAGTCTACCCTTAATCCCCTAATTACCCCTAGACACTTAATAGGATGATTAACTAAAACTAAAATCCCTGAAAATCTCACAGGCCCTCCACAACGGCTCCCCGACGACGGGCCGTCGTGGGCGTGACGGAATGGACCCCCCTCCGTCCTGCACGTCCGTCGCGTTGGTCAGAGACTGTGCAGGTGAAGGTTTCTCTCCCAGAAACTAAGGCTGGCACGACGGTGGCCTCTACTCCCCGTCGCGCCCTTGACGTCTCGTCATAGGGTACGTCGTGGGCCTACTGTCTAAAGGGTCCTCCTCGAGGGCCCTTGGTTGGTCCTCGGGGAGTCGTACCCTGACTTTTCCAACATGAAACCATCCCACACTATGTGTTACACCTATGTTACAAACTTTTACTAAATTCCGACTCTTTAACTTGGTTAAAACTAAAAGGACACTCTAGCCCTCTTGTGAACCAACTTACCGGACAATATGAACGTTTTGGTTCCAAAACACTTCAACGACTCCATATACGCCTAATTTGGCTAAGGAACAATGGTTTAGACCTTAAGGAGCCTGTTTAAGTCTTATCACATGACTTTGGGATTTCGAAATGTTACACTACCCTAAACCCTAACCCTAAACTCTAAGTCTAAAATGCCAAAACCCTAACGGTGAACACTAAACATAGATATTACAATTCAAAACCTAAACCCCAAACCCTAAAATCTTAAAAAACCTAAACCTATAACCTAACCTAAACCCTAACCCTAACCTTAACCCTAACCCTAACCTAAACCCTAACCCTAAACCCTAACCCTAATCTTAACCCTAACCGTAACCCTAACATTGAACACTAAACCATAGATATTACAACTCAATCCTTAACCCCAACCCAAAAACCTAAAAAAAACCTAAACCCTAATCCTAACCTAACCTACCATAAATCCTAAACCCCAAGCCCAAAATACCAAAATCCAAACATTAAACACTAAATCATTGATATAAATCTCAAAACCTAAACCCTAAACCCAAAACCTAAAAACCCAAAACCCTAAACCTAAACCTAACCCAAACCTTAATCCTAACCCTAACCTAAACCCAAACCTGAAACACTAAGCCCAAAATACAAAACCCAAACATTAAATACAAAATTCCTAAATACGAAAACCCACACATTAAACACGAAACCGCATATTTTAAACCTCAAATCCTAAACCACATACTCTAAAACCTAAAAAAAACTAAACCCTAACCCTAACCCTAAGCCTAACCCTAACCCTATCCTTTACCCTACCCTAAACCCTAAAACTAAGAGTCCAAAATACCGCCCTAACAGTGAGCACTTAACCATAGATATTACAATTCAAAACCTTAACCCCAAAACCTTAAAAAACCTAAACCCTACCCTATCCTTAACCCTAACCCTAACCCTAACCCTAAGCCATTAACCCAAAACTCAAGTCCAAAATATCAAAACCCAAATATTAAACACTAATCATTGATATTAAACCTCAAATCCTAAACCCTAAACCCAAAACATAAAAAAAAATAAAAAATAACCCTAACCCTAACCCTAACTATAAACCATAAACCTAAAACCCTAAGCCCAAAATATCAAAACCCAAACATTAAATACTAAACCATAGATTTTAAACCTCAAATGCTAAACCGTGAACCATATTTAAAAAAACTACACCTTAACCCTAAACCCTATTCCAAAATACGAAAATCCAAAACTTAAAAACTAAACCATAGATTTTAAATCTCAAATCCAAAACCAAAAACCCTAAAACCTAAAAAAAATCTAAACCCTAGCCCTAGCCCTAACCCTAACCCTAAACCATTAACCCAAAACCCCAATCCCAAAATATCAAAACCAAAACTTTAAACACTAAACGATAGATTTTATACCAAAAATCCTTAATCCCAAAACCTAAAACTAAAAAGAACCTTAAACCCTAACCCTAACCCTTTCACTAACACGAACCCTAACCCTAACCCTATCCTTAACCCTAACCCTAAATGCTATACCCTAAACTCAAAGCCAAAAATACATAAACCCTAACGTTAAATGCTAAACCATAGATATTACAACTCAAATCCTAAACCCCAAACCCTAAAACCTAAAAATAACCTAAACCCTAACCCTAACCTTACCATTAACCCTAACCCTAACCCTACCATAAACCTTGGACTCCAAGCCCAAAATACCAAAACCCAAACAATAAACACTAAATCATTGATATTAAACCTCAAATTTTACACACTAAATCCAAAAATCTAAAAGAACCCAAAACCCTAACCCTAAACCTAATCCTAACTCTAAACCATTAACCCAAAACCCTAAGCTCAAATACCAAAACCCAATCATTAAATACTAAAAATAGATGTTAAACCTCAAATGCTAAACCTGAACCATATTAAAAAACCTACACCTTAACCCTAAACCCTAAGACCAAAATAGGAAAACCCAAACATTAAACACTAAACTATAGATTTTATAACTCAAATCCTAAACCAGAAACCCTAAAACCTAAAAAAAAACTAAACCCTAACCCTAACCCTAACCCTAACCTTGTCCCTATCCTTAACCCTAACCCTAAACCCTAAACCCTAAACCCAAAGCCCAAAATACCAAAACCCTAACATTGAACACTAAACTATAGATATTACAACTCAAATCCTTAAACCCAAACCCTAAAACCTACAAAACAACCTAAACCATATCCCTAACCCTAACCCTAACCCTACCATAAATCCTAAATCCAAGCCAAAAATACCAAAATTCAAACATTAAACACTAAACCTACACCCTAATCCTAACCCTATTTCGAACCCTATACCCTAAACCCTGAACCCTAAGACAAGAAAAACCCTAAGTTCAAAATACAAAAACCCAAACATTACACACTAAACCAAAAACCTTAAGTTCAAAATACAAAAACCCAAACATTAAACACTAAACCATAGATTTTAAACCTCAAATCCTAAACCACAAACCCTAAAACCTAAGAAAACCTAAAAGCTAACCCTAACCATAACCATAACCTTAACCCTAACCCTAACCCTAAATCATTAACACAAACATTAAGCCCAAAATACCTAAACCGAAACATTAAAAACAAAACTATAGATTTTAAACCAAATCGTAAAACCTAAAACCTAAAAAAATAAATAAACCCTAACCTAAGCCTATCCGTAACACGAACCCTAACACTAACCCTGTCCTTAACCCTAACTCTAAACCCTAAACCCTGAATCCAAAGCACAATATACCAAAACCCTAACACTTAACACTAAACCATAGATATTACAACTCAAATCCTTAACCCCAAATCCTAAAACCTAAAAAAAAAAACTAAACCCTAACCCAAACTCTAACCCTACCATAAATCCTAAACCCCAAGCCCAAAATACCAAAACCCAAACATTAACACTAAACCATTGATATTAAACCTCAAATCCTAAATACAAACCCAAAAACCTAAAAAAAAAACTACCCTAACCGTAACCCTACTATAAACCGTAAACCCGAAACCCTAAGCCAAAAATATCAAAACCCAAACATTAAATACTAAACCATAGATTTTAAACCTCAAATGCTAAACCCTGGACCATCAAACCTAAAAACAAAATACATCCTAACCCTAATCCTAACCCTAACCCTAACCGAAACTCTAAACCCTAAGACCATGAAAAAACCCTAAGTTTAAAATACGAAAACCCAAACCTTAAAAACTAAACCGTAGACTTTAAATCTCAAATCCTAAACCACAAACCCTAAATCTTGAAAAAAAAACTAACCTAACCCTAATCCTAAGCAGTAACCCTAACCCTAAACCATTAACCCGAAACCCCCAGCCCAAAATACAAAAACCCAAACATTAAACACTAAACCATAGATTTTAAACCAAAGTCCTAAACCCCAAAACCTAAAACTAAAAAAAACCTTAAACCCTAACCTTAACCCTTTCCCTAGCACGAACCCTAACCCTAACCCTATCCTTAACCCTAACCCTAAACCCTATACCCTAAACTCAAAGACAAAAATACCTAAACCCTAACGTTAAATGCTAAACCATAGATATTACAACTCAAATCTTTAACCCCCAAACCCTAAAACCTAAAAACAACCTAAACCCTAACCCTAACCCTAACATTAACCCTAAACTTAACTCTACCATAAACCTTAGACCCCAAGCCCAAAATACCAAAACCCAAACTATAAACACTAAACCATTGATATTAAACCTCAAATTTTACACCCTAAACCCAAAAATAAAAAAGAACCCATAACCCTAACCCTAACCCTAACCCTAACCCTAACATTAACCCTAATCCTAACTTTAAACCATAAACCCGAAACCCTAAGCCCGAAATACCAAAACCCAATCATTAAATACTAAAAAATAGATGTTAAACCTCAAATGCTAAACCGTGAACCATATTTAAAAAAAGTACACCTTAACCCTAAACCCTAAGTCCAAAATACAAAAACCCAAACATTAAACACTAAAACAAAGATTTTAAAACTCAAATACTAAACCAGAAACCCTAAAACCTAAAAAAACTAAACCCTAAACCCTAACCATAACCTTAATCCTAACCCTAACCCTAAATAATTAACCCAAAACATCAAGCCCAAAATACTAAAACCCAAACATTAAGCACTAAACCATAGATTTTAAACTGAAATCCTAAACCCCAAAACCTAAAACCTCAAAAAAACAATAAAACCTAACCCTAACCCTAATCCTAACCCTAACCCTATCCCTATCCTTAACCCTAACCCTAAACCTAAACCCTAAACCCAAATCCCAAAATACCAAAACCCTAACATTGAACACTAAACCATAGATATTAATACTCAAATCCTTAACCCCAAACCCAAAAACATAAAAAAACAACCTAAACCCTAACCCTACCATAAATCCTAAACCCCAAGCCCAAAATAAAAAAATCCTAAATACGAAAACCCACACATTAAACACTAAACTGCATATTTTAAACCTCAAATCCTAAACCACATACCCTAAACCTAAAAAAACCTAAACCCTAACCCTAACCCTAACCCTAACCCTATCCTTTACCCTAACCCTAAACCCTAAACCCTAAACTAAGAGTCCAAAATACCAAAACCCTAACAGTGAACACTTAACCATATATATTACAATTCAAAACCTTAACCCCAAACCCTAAAACCTTAAAAAACCTAAACCCTAACCCTATCCTTAACCCTAACCCTAAACCCTATACCCTAACTCAAAGCCAAAATACCTAAACCCTAACGTGAAAGCTAAACCATAGATATTACAACTCAAATCTCTAACCCCCAAACCCTAAAACCTAAAAACAACCTAAACCCTAACCCTAACCCTAACATTAACCCTAACCTTAACCCTACCATAAACCTTAGACCCCAAGCCCAAAATACGAAAACCCAAACTATAAACACTAAACCATTGATATTAAACCTCAAATTTTACACCCTAAACCCAAAAATCAAAAATAACCCATAACCCTAACCCTAACCCTAACCCTAACATTAACCCTAATCCTAACTCTAAACCATAAACTTGAAACCCTAAGCCCAAAATACCAAAACCCAATGATTAAATACTAAAAAATAGATGTTAAACCTCAAATGCTAAACCCTGAACCATATTTAAAAAAACTACACCATAACCCTAAACCCGAAGTCCAAAATACGAAAACCCAATCATTAAACACTAAACCATAGATTTTAAAACTCAAATCCTAAACCAGAAACCCTAAAACCTAAAAAAAACTAAACCCGAATCCTAACCCAAACCATAACCATAACCTTAACCCTAACTCTAACCCTAAATAATTAACCCAAAACCTCAAGCCCTAAATACTAAAACCCAAACATTAAGCACTAAACCATAGATTTTAAACTGAAATCCTAAACCCCAAAACCTAAAACCTAAAAAAAAAAAAAAACTAACCCTAACCCTAATCCTAACCCTAACCCTATCCCTATCCTTAACCCTAACCCTAAACCATAAACAATAAACCCAAATCCCGAAATACCAAAACCCTAACATTGAACACTAAACCATAGATATTACAACTCAAATCCTTAACCCCAAACCCAAAAACATAAAAAACAACCTACACCCAAACCCTACCATAAATCCTAAACCCCAAGCCCAAAATAAAAAAATCCTAAATACGAAAACCCACACATTAAACAGGAAACCGCATATTTTAAACCTCAAATCCTAAACCACATACTCTAAAACCTAAAAAAAAACTAAACCCTAACCCTAACCCTAACCCTAAGCCTAACCCTAACCCTAACCCTATCCTTTACCCTAACCCTAAACCCTAAACCCTAAACTAAGAGTCCAAAATACCGCAACCCTAACAGTGAGCACTTAACCATAGATATTACAATTCAAAACCTTAACCCCAAACCCTAAAACCTTAAAAAACCTAAACCCTAACCCTATCCTTAACCCTAACCCTAACCCTAACCCTAAGCGATTAACCCAAAACCTCAAGTCCAAAATATCAAAACCCAAATATTAAACACTAACCATTGATATTAAACCTCAAATCCTAAACCCTAAACCCAAAAACATAAAAAAAATAAAAATATAACCCTAACCCTTACCTTAACC
The DNA here is from genome assembly GCA_022817965.1 of Solanum lycopersicoides. Taxonomy (NCBI): domain Eukaryota; kingdom Viridiplantae; phylum Streptophyta; class Magnoliopsida; order Solanales; family Solanaceae; genus Solanum; species Solanum lycopersicoides. Next base: position 63,175 of record JAJJBR010002061.1, read on the forward strand.
CTAACCCTAACTATAAACCATAAACCTAAAACCCTAAGCCCAAAATATCAAAACCCAAACATTAAATACTAAACCATAGATTTTAAACCTCAAATGCTAAACCGTGAACCATATTTAAAAAAACTACACCTTAACCCTAAGTCCAAAATACGAAAATCCAAAACTTAAAAACTAAACCATAGATTTTAAATCTCAAATCCAAAACCAAAAACCCTAAAACCTAAAAAAAATCTAAACCCTATCCCTAGCCCTAACCCTAACCCTAAACCATTAACCCAAAACCCCAAGCCCAAAATATCAAAACCCAAACTTTAAACACTAAACCATAGATTTTATACCAAAAATCCTTAATCCCAAAACCTAAAACTTAAAAGAACCTTAAAACCTTTCCCTAACACGAACCCTAACCCTAACCCTATCCTTAACCCTAACCCTAAATGCTATACCCTAAACTCAAAGCCAAAAATATATAAACCCTAATGTTAAATGCTAAACCATAGATATTACAACTCAAATCCTTAACCCCAAAACCTAAAACCTAAAAATAACCTAAACCCTAACCCTAACCTTACCATTAACCCTAACCCTAACCCTACCATAAACCTTGGACCCCAAGCCAAAAATACCAAAACCCAAACAATAAACACTAAATCATTGATATTAAACCTCAAATTTTACACCCTAAACCCAAAAATCTAAAAGAACCCAAAACCCTAACCCTAACCCTAATCCTAAGTCTAAACCATTAACCCAAAACCCTAAGCCCAAAATACCAAAACCCAATCATTAAATACTAAAAATAGATGTTAAACCTCAAATGCTAAACCCTAAACCATATTAAAAAAAACTACACTTAACCCTAAACCCTAAGACCAAAATAGGAAAACCCAAACATTAAACACTAAACCATAGATTTTATAACTCAAATCCTAAACCAGAAACCCTAAAACCTAAAAAAAAATAAACCCTAACCCTAACCCTAACCCTAACCCTAACCTAACCCTAACCTTGTCCCTATCCTTAACCCTAACCTAAACCCTAAACTCTAAACCCAAAGCCCAAAATACCAAAAACCTAACATTGAACACTAAACCATAGATATTACAACTCAAATCCTTAAACCCAAACCCAAAAACCTACAAAACAACCTAAACCCTATCCCTAACCCTAACCCTACCATAAATCCTAAACCCAAGCCAAAAATACCAAAATTCAAACATTAAACACTAAATCTACACCCTAATCCTAACCCTAATTCTAACCCTATACCCTAAACCCTGAACCCTAAGAAAAGAAAAACCCTAAGTTCAAAATACAAAAACCCAAATATTAAACACTAAACCAAAAATCTTAAGTTCAAAATACAAAAACCCAAACATTAAACACTAAACCATAGATTTTAAACCTCAAATCCTAAACCACAAGCCCTAAAACCTAAGAAAACCTAAAATCTAACCCTAACCATAACCATAACCTTAACCCTAACCCTAACCCTAAACCATTAACACAAACATTAAGCCCAAAATACCTAAACCGAAACATTAAAAACAAAACTATAGATTTTAAACCAAATGGTAAAACCCAAAACCTAAAACCTAAAAAAAAAAACTAAACCCTAACTAAGCCTATCCGTAACACGAACCCTAACACTAACCCTGTCCTTAACCCTAACCCTAAACCCTAAACCCTGAATCCAAAGCACAAAATACCAAAACCCTAACAGTTAACACTAAACCATAGATATTACAACTCAAATCCTTAACCCCAAATCCTAAAACCTAAAAAAAAAACTAAACCCTACCCAAACTCTAACCCTACCGTAAATCCTAAACCCCAAGCCCAAAATACCAAAACCCAAACATTAACACTAAACCATTGATATTAAACCTCAAATCCTAAATCCTAAACCCAAAAACGTAAAAAAAAAAACTACCCTAACCCTAACCTTAAACCTAACCCTAACTATAAACCGTAAACCCGAAAACCTAAGCCAAAAATATCAAAACACAAACATTAAATACTAAACCATAGATTTTAAACCTCAAATGCTAAACCCTGAACCATCAAACCTAAAATGCGAAAACCCAAACCTTAAAAACTAAACCATAGATTTTAAATCTCAAATCCTAAACCACAAACCCTAAATCTTGAAAAAAAACCTAACCCTAACCGTAATCCTAAGCAGTAACACTAACCCTAAACCATTAACCCGAAACCCCTAGACCAAAATACAAAAACCCAAACATTAAACACTAAACCATAGATTTTAAACCAAAGTCCTAAACCCCAAAACCTAAAACTAAAAAAAAACTTAAACCCTAACCTTAACCCTTTCCCTAACATGAACCCTAACCCTAAACCTATCCTAAACCCTAACCCTAAACCCTATACCCTAAACTCAAAGCCAAAAGTACCAAAACCCTAACATTAAACGCTAAACAATAGATATTATAACTCAAATACTTAACCCCAAACCCTAAACCTAAAATAACCTAAACCCTAACCCTAACCCTAACATTAACCCTAACCCTAACCCTACCATAAACCTTAGACCCCAAGCCAAAAATACCAAAACCCAAACAATAAACACTAAACCATTGATATTAAACCTCAAAGTTTACACCCTAAACCCAAAAATCTAAAAGAACACAAAACCCTAACCCTAACCCAAACCCTAACATTAACCCTAATGCGAACTCTAAATCATAAACCCGAAACCCTAAGTCCAACATACCAAAACCCAATCCTTAAATACTAAACAATAGATGTTAAACCTCATATGCTAAATCCTGAACCATATTAAAAAAATCCTACACACTAATCCTAAACCCTAAGTCCAAAATATGAAAACCCAAACATTAAACACTAAACCATAGATTTTAAACCTCAAATCCTAAACCAGAAACCCTAAGACCTAAACAAAACCTAAACCCTAACACTAACCCAAACCCTAACCCTAACCTTAACCCTAACCCTAACCCTAACCCATTAACCCAAAACCTCAAGCCCAAAATACAAAAACCCAAACATTAAGCACTAAACTATAGATTTTAAACTGAATATCCTAAACCCCAAAACCTAAAAAAAACACTAAACCATAACCCTACCCTTATCCTTAACCCTAACCCTACCCTTATCCTTAACCCTAACCCTAAAGCCTAGACCCTAAACCCAAAGTCCAAAATACCAAAACCCTAAAATTGAACCCTATACCATAGATATTACAACTCAAATCATTAACCCTAAACCCAAAAACCTATAAAATAACCTAAATCCTAACCCTAACCCTAACCCTAACCCTAAACCTACCATAAATTCTAAACCCCAAGCGCAAAAAACAAAAATCCTGTATATGAAAACCCAGACATTAAACACTAAACCATATATTTTAAAATTTAAATCCTAAACCACATACCCTAAAACCTAAAAAAAACTAAACCCTAACCCTAACCCTATCCTTTACCCTAACCCTAACCCTTAAACCCAAAACTCAAAGTCCAAAATACAAAAACCCTAACAGTGAACACTAAAACCATATATATTACAACTCAAATCCTTAACCCAAACCCTAAAACCTAAAAAAAACCTAAACCCTAACCCTAACCCTAACATTAACCCTAACCCTATCCCTAAACAATTAATCCCAAACACCAAGCCCCAAGCCCCAAATACCAAAACCCAAATATTAAACACTAAACCATAGATTTTATACCGAAATTCCTAAACCCGAAAACCTAAAACCTAAAAAAAAACTAAACTCTAACCCTAACACTAACACTAACCCTATCCTTAACCTTAACCTAAACCCAATGCCCAAATTACCAAAATCCTAACATTAAACACTAAACCATAGATATTACAACTCAAATAGCCCCAAACTCTAAAATTTGAAAAACAACCTAAAACCTAACCCTAACTCTAACATGAACCCTAACACTAACCATACCATAAACCATAAACCTGAAGCCCAAAATACAAAAACCCAATTATTAAACACTAAACAATAGATTTTAAACCTCAAATGATAAACCTTGAATTCTAAAACCTAAAAAGAACCTACACCCTAAACCTAAACCCTAAGTCCAAAAAAACCATTGGTCCAAAATACAAAAATCCAGACATTAAACACTAAACCATAGATTTAAACCTCAAATCCTAAACCACAATCCCTAAAACCTAAAAAAACACCAAAACCCAAACCCTAACCCAAACCCAAACCCTAACCCTAACCCTATCCTTAACCCTAATTCTAAACCCTAAACCCAAAGCCCAAAAATACCAAAACCCTAACATTGAACACTAAACCATAGATATTATAACTCATATTTGTAACCCCAAACCAAAAAACCTAAAAAACAACCTAAACCCTAACCCTAACTCTACCATAAATCCACAACCCCAAGCCCAAAATACCAAAATCCAAACGTTAAACACTAAACCATTGATATTAAATCTCAAATCCTAAACCCTAAACTCAAAAACCTAAGAAAACCCAAAACCCTAACCCTAACCCAACCTTAACCCTAACCCTAACCCTAAACTCTAAACCCGAACCACTAAGACTAAAATACCAAAACCCAAAAATTTAATACTAAACCATAGATTTTAAACCCCAAAACCTAAAACATAAAAAAAAAAAACCTAACCCTAAGACTATCCCTAACACTAACCCTAACACTAACCCTATCCTTAACCCTAACACTTAAACCCTATACCCTTAATCCAAAGCACAAAATACCAAAACCCTAATATTTAACACTACACCATAGATATTACCACTCAAATCCTTAACCCAAATCCTAAAACCAAATAAACAACCTAAACCCTAACCCAAACTCTAACCCTACCATAAATCCTAAACCCCAAGCCCAAAAACCAAAACCCAAACATTAAACACTAAACCATTGATATTAAACATCAAACCTAAACCCAAAACCCAAAAACCTAAAATAAACCAAAACCCGAAACTTAACCTAAACCCTAACCCTAATCCTAACCCTAACCTTAAACCCTAACCTTAACCCTATCCTTTACCCTAACCCTAAACCCTAAACCTAAAATCAAAGTCCAAAATACCAAAACCCTAACATCAAACACTAAACCATAGATATTACAATTCAAAAGCTTAACCCCAAACACTAAAAGATTAAAAAACCTAAACCCTAACCCTAACCTAAACCCTAACCCTAACCTTATACCTAACCCTAAACCTAACCATTAACCCAAACCTCAAGCCCAAAATATCAAAACCCAAACATTAAACACTAAATCATAGATTTTAAACTGAATATCCTAAACCCCAAAACCTAAAACCTAAGAAAACACTAAACCCTAACCCTAACCCTATCCTTAACCCAAATCCTAAATTCAAACCCTAAACCCAAAGCCCAAAATACCAAAACCCTAACATTGAATACTAAACCATAGATATTACAACTAAAATCCTTAACCCCAAACCCAAAAACCTACAAAACAACCTAAACCCTAACCATAACCCTAACCCTACCATAAATCCTAAACCCCAAGCCCAAAATACCAAAATTCAAACATTAAACACTAAACCATTGATATTAAATCTCAAATCCTAAACCCTAAACCCAAAAACCTAAGAAAACCCAAAACCCTAACCCAAACCTTAACCCTAACCCTAAACCTAAACCCTAAACCCGAAATGCTAAGCCAAAAATACAAAAACCCAAACATTAAATACTAAACCATAGATTTTAAACCTCAAATGCTAAACCCTGAACTATAAAACCTAAAAAAAAACTACACGCTAGCCCTAATCCTAAACCTAACTCTAACCATGTACCCTAAGCCCTTAACCCTAAGAGAAAAAAAAACCTAAGTTCAAAATAGAAAAAACCAAACATTAAACACTAAACCATAGATTTTAAACCTCAAATACTAAACCACAAACCCTAATACCAAAAAAAAACCTAAAATCTAACCCTAACCCTAACCTTAACCTTAACTCTAACCTAACCTAAACCATTAACCCGAAACATTAAGCCCAAAATACCTAAACCGAAACATTAAAAACTAAACCATAGATTTTAAACCAAAAATCGTAAACCCAAAACCTAAAACCTAAAAAAAAATATACCCTAACCCTAAGCCTATCCGTAACACGAACCCTAACACTAACCCTAGCCCTAAGCCCTATACCATGAATCCAAAGCACAAAATAGAAAAACCCTAACATTTAACACTAAACCATAGATATTACAACTCAAAACCTTAACCCCAAACCCTAAAACTTAAAAAACAACCTAAACCCTAACCCAGACTCTAACCCTACCATAAATCCTAAACCCAAGCCCAAAATACAAAAACCCAAACATTAAACACTAAACCATTGATTTTAAACGTCAAATCCTAAATCATAAACCCAAAAACCTAAAAATACCATAACCCAAATCCTAACCCTAACCCTAACCCTAACCTTAACCCTAACCCTAACTATAAACCATAAACCCGAAACCCTAAGCCAAAATATCAAAACCCAAACATTAAATACCAAACCATAGATTTTAAACCTCAAAAACTAAACCCTGAACCATAAAACCTAAAAAAAAACATACACCCTAACCCTAATCCTAACCCAAACCATAATCGAAACCCTAAGCCCTAAGTCCAAGAAAAAAAACGTAAATTCAAAATACAAAAACCCAAATCTTAAAAGCTAAACCATAGATTTTAAATCTCAAATCCTAAACACAAACCCTAAAAGATAAAAAAAAAACTAAACCCTAATGCTAACCCAACCGTAACACTAACCCTAGCCCTAACCCTAAACCATTAACCCGAAACCCAAGCCCAAAATACCAAAACCCAAACATTAAACACTAAACCATAGATTTTAAACCAAAAATCCAAAACCCCAAAACCTAAAACTAAAAAAAAACTTAAACCCTAACCCTAACCCTAACCCTTTCCCTAACACGAACCCTAACCCTAACCGTATCCTTAACCCTAACCCTAAACCCTATACCCTAAACTCAAAACTAAAAATACCAAAACCTTAATGTTAAATGCTAAACTATAGATATTACAACTCAAATCCTTAACCCCAAACCGAAAAACCTAAAAAACAACCTAAACCCTAACCCTAACTCTACCATAAATCCTAATCCCCAAGCCCAAAATACCAAAATCCAAACGTTAAACAATAAACCATTGATATTAAATCTCAAATTCTAAACCCTAAACTCAAAAACCTAAGAAAACCCAAAACCCTAACCCTAACCCAACCTCAACCCTAACCCTAAACCTAAACCCTAAACCCAAACCACTAAGCTTAAAATAGCAAAACCCAAACATTAAATACTAAACCATAGATTTTAAACCCCAAACCCTAAAACCTAAAAAAAAAAATTAAACCCTAACGCTAAGACTATCCCTAACACCAACCCTAACAGTAACCCTATCCTTAAACCTAACCCTTAACCCTAAACCTTTAATCCAAAGCACAAAATACCAAAAACCTAACATTTAACACTACACCATAGATATTACAAACTCAAATACTTACCCCAAATCCTAAACCTCAAAAACAACCTAAACCCTAACCCAAACTCTAACTCTACCATAAATACTAAACCCAAGCCCAAATACCAAACCCAAATATTAAAAACTAAACCATTGACCCGAAACATTAAGCCCAAAATACCCAAACCGAAACATTAAAAACTAAACCATAGATTTTAAACCAAAACCTTAAACCTAAAAAAAAAACTAAACCCTAACCCTAAGCCTATTCGTAGAAAATGTAAATTGATTAAAAGGAACGATTTGAAGCTTTGAAATTGATTCCCGATCACTCAAAGGTGTGTGGTGTGGTTGTGATGGGGTGACGGGCGCGTACCTATTTTAATTTTTTTTTATGGGTCTCTTTCTATATGTGTACTTAAAGTTCGCGGAAGTGGGCTGGGTGTGGGGGTCGGTGGGGGGGGGAGTGCCGCGTCGAGCGTGAGCGGGGCGGGACGCGGGGGGCGGCGTGAGGGCGTGTGCGGACATTGGTCGATGACGTGACTCGGCTGGGAATGTGTAGGGGAAGGTTGGGGTATGGAGAGGAGAGGAATGGTTTGTGATGTAAGGGTAAAGGGTGGGTTTGGGGAAGGGGGGGGGCACCGGTGGGGCAGTAAGAAAAAAATGCAGGCAGAGAACGACTGCATGAATCCAAGAGAATAAAAAACCGCCAAAATAAATAAATATATGTTAGAAAGACACTTGACTGATACCGATAAATGAAATGGCGTCTTGGTACGTTCGAACATGTTGGGGTTGTAATTGGTGTCAAGCGTTACAGTATGCTATAAGCCCGGCTTCTTCTAGTTATATAGATTTACGTTTTGTATAGTGATCCAATTAAATGCCTCTGGTGTCTTCTCTGTTCTTAGTGCAAGATCTCCTGGACACCCCCATTGTATCAGTAGGGCTCACTTTGCGTTTGCGCGGCGCTTTCTTCTAGTAGCGGTGCTTCCTTGTAGCTCAGATTAACTTGCCTAATCAACTGAAGTGAATATCTCCTAAGTTCTATTCCTTAAAAAACATTAACGAGAATCATGCAGCAGGTGGTTATTATAGGACCTAGTAAATCGCTTTCAATACGGCGAGAGTCCCATAAAGAGTAGCTAATCATAAATCTCAATAATTACGTACAGTTCTTAAAACCGATCTCGAAACACCTTGCTCTCGTTTGCCAAGCATTGCCCAGCAGCACTCGCGACACCTGGCAGCACAGGAGTCCAATTGATATGTATCAGGCATGTCTTGCTTCCACCTGTTGAGCATCCTTCTAAGTACACTTTTAAACGATACATCTATTGAGATGTCTTTGTAACCTCACTTTGACATATCACAAGGAAATCCCCCACCTTACTTTTTGCCATAATCTAAGTAAGTTCGTGGAACATGGAGGGTCGCCCTTGTGTTGTTATAGGAAAAATAAATTATGTTGGTAGTATAGTGTTATTATGGTGCATAGTAAAAGAAGAAGGTTAAAACAGTGTTGTTGGGTTGAATCTTCCCCTCTCGCAGCCTATGTCAGGAGAGCATTCTGAGGTACATGAGCGTTGGTATCCGTATTAAGCCTCTTATATAGGGTTATATTGTAGGTGTGGGCGATTGAGATATTACAATGATATTATAGGCTGCGTTTTTAGTGGGCTATCGAGTGTTTAGGTAGAGTAGGTATCTAGTGTTAAGTTCACGTTTTGGTTATTTTAGGTTTGTCTCGGTTAGGTTTAGATTGAGGTTTGTAATATCATCGGGTCTTATAAGTAGTTTTATTATTCTTCTCATGTCTCTATCTACTTGTTTGGTGGTCACTTTGGGCTTGGGGTCTGTATTGATTTTATGGCCTATGGATCGTTATCTAGAGTGTATGGTAGTGATTCAAACAAGGATACTAACAATCATGTTCAAAGAGGTTGTTTTTATGTATGAGTTTCTTCAAGAGGACACTCACAAAATGGTTGGCTTGAAACTAAGAAAAAACATTAGACGTTATCTCCATAAGATTACAATACGATAGGTCTATAGTTAGAGAGAGTATATAATAAATTGTTTAAAAGGAGTTGTCATGGGCATATTGCTTGCTCTCATGGGCTGAATGTACGAAGCGCCTATGTCATGGGGTTTCTGAAGTGCTCCCTTATCGGTAGTATTAAGGATAGGGTTTGTGTTAGGGTTCGTGTAGGGGATAGCACATAGGGTTAGGGTTTAGTTGAAGGGTGTGCTATGCTTGTTTCGAGGTGTTGACGAAATCCTGCATGGTCGATCCCAAAATTTTTTGTAATTACTGAGGCCGGCTATCCTGGGGTTTATTATGCCTAGCATGTGTCATCCTTTTTCTACACTGATCAGTCTGGTTACTTGCATCACATGCGTACCAAGATTATAACGTACAAAAATAAAGGAAGGAACGTAACTTACATGATCTCAGAAGAGTAAATAAAGTTGGTTCCTTATCTCCTAGTCTACTGCATCATATGTTGCCTAACTTGATTGCATATGAGACTCTCGGAGCTTTATTGAGGTCCTTGGTAAATTTAATTTTGGTATTGTAAAACCGTGGTTAAGGGTAAGGCGAGGTCTGTCCCGACCTATCTGCTAGTCTTCTTTCTTTTAGAGTCTTTTGTAGACGTATGTCTGGTTCAGCTTGTGTCTTAAGGAGTTGTGGCTCAACGGCCAAGTCTTGTATAACAATTTTTGGATCTACTTTATGTCGGTTCTTGTTATCGTTGCGTCATGGTGAACTTTTCACAAATTGTTATAGTTATATGCATAGTAAGAAAAAGGTTACAGGCTTGGTTCTTCTTCGAGCCTTTAGGGCATCGACTGACTGTCCGTCTTAATATATGGATTTTGAGGCTGACATAATATTTAGGGTTAGGGTAGGGTTAGGGTAAAGGGTTAGGTTAAGGTTCAGTTTTGGTTTATTTTAGGTTTTGGTTTAGGTTTTTTAGGATTTGATGAGTTTAATATCAAATGGTTTAGTGTTTAATTTTGGGTTTTGGTCTTTGGCTTGGGGTTTAGGATTTATGGTAGGGTTAGAGTTTGGGTTAGGGTTTATTGTTGTTTTTAGGTTTTATGGATTGGGGTTAAGAATTTGAGTTATAATATCTATGTGTTAGTGTTAATGTTAGGGTTTTTGGTATTTTGTGCTTTGGATTAGGGTTAAGGTTTAAGGTTAGGGTTAAGGATAGGTTTGTGTAGGGTTGTTGTTAGGGAATAGCTAGGGTTAAGGGTTTGTTTTTTTTTGGTTTTAGGTTTTGGGGTTTAAAATCTTGGTTTAGTATTTAATGTTTGGTTTTTTTGGTATTTTGGGCTTATGTTTCGGGTTAGGGTTAGGGTTAGGTTTTGGGTTAGGAGTTTAGGGTTTTTGGGTTTTTTAGGTTTTTGGTTTAGGGTTTAGTTTGAGATTTTAATATCAATGGTTTAGTGTTTAAATTTTGATTTTGTATTTTGGGCTTGGGTTTAGGTTTATGGTTTAGGTTAGGGTTAGGGTTAGGTTTTTTTATTTGGGGTGAAGGATTTGAGTTTTAATATCTATGGTTTAGTGTTCAATGTTAGGGTTTTGGTATTTTGGCTTTGGGTTTGGGTTTAGGTTTAGGGTTAAGGATAGGGTTCGGGTTAAGGTTTGGGTTTTTTTTGTAGGTTTTAGGATTGTGGTTTAGGATTTGAGGTTTAATCTAATGGTTTAGTGTTTTAATGTTTGGGTTTTTGTATTATGGACCAATGGTTTTTTTGGACTTAGGGTTTAGGTTTAGGGTGTAGGTTCTTTTTAGGTTTTAAAATTAGGTTTAGCATTTGAGGTTTAAAATCTATTGTTTAGTGTTTAATATTTGGTTTTTTTTATTTTGGCTTCAGGTTTAGGGTTGGTATGTTAGTGTTAGGTTCATGTTAGAGTTTGGGTTAGGTTTAAGGTTGTTTTTAAGTTTTATGGTTTGGGCCTATTTGAGTTGTAATATCTATGGTTTAAGTGTTTATGTTAGGTTTTGGTATTTTGGGCATTGTGTTTAGGTTAAGGTTAAGGATAGGTTAGGGTTAGTGTTAGGGTTAGAGTTTAGTTTTTTTTAGTTTTAGGTTTTCGGGTTTATGATTTTATAAAATCTATGGTTTATGTTTAATATTTGTTTTTGGTATTTTGGGCTTGGGCTTCGGGTTAATGGTTTAGGGTTAGGGTTGAGGTTAAGGTTAGGGTTTGTTAGGGTTTTTTTTTTTTTTTTTTTAGGTTTTAGGGTTTGGGTTAAGGATTTGAGTTGTAATATATTGTTTTAGTGTTCACTATAGGGTTTTGTATTTTGGACTTTGAGTTTGGGTTAAGGTTTTAGGGTTAGGGTTAGGGTAGGGTTAGGTTTTTTTTAGGTTTTATTTAGGGTATGGGTTTAGGATTTTAGGTTTTAATATCTATGGTTTAGTGTTAATGTCTGGGTTTTCGATTTAGTATTTTGTTTTGCGCTTGGGTTTAGGATTTATGGTAGGGTTAGGGTTAGGGTTAGGGTTAGGATTTAGGTTTGTTTTAGGTTTTTGGGTTTGGGGTTAAGGATTTGATTGTAATATCTATTGTTTTAGGGTTCAATTAGGTTTTTTGATTTTGGACTGGGTTTCGGTTTAGGTTTAGTTAGGATAAGCGTTTATGTAGGTTAGGTTAGGGTTAGGGATTGGTGTAGTTTTTTTTAGATTTTAGGTTTTGGGGTTTAAGATTTTCAGTTTAAAATCTATGGTTTAGTGCTTAATGTTTGGGTTTTGGTATTTTGGGCTTGAGTTTTTGGGTTATGGTTAGGGTTAGGTTAGTGTTAAGGTTAGGGTTGGGTTTGGGTTAGTGTAAGGGTTAGTTTTTTTTAGGTTTTAGGGTTCTGGTTTAGGATTGAGGTTAAAATCTATGGTTTAGTGTTTAATGTTTGGGTTTTAGTATTTTGGACTTAGGGTTTAGGTTTAGGTGTAGTGTTTTTTAAATGGTTCAGGGTTTACATTTGAGGTTTAACATCTATGTTTAGTATTAATGATTGGTTTTGGTATTTAGGCTTTGGGTTTTTGGGTTTATGATTTAGAGTAGGCATTAGGTTAATGTTAGGGTTTGGGTTAGGTTTTGGGTTCTTTTAGATTTTGGGTTTAGGGTGTAAATTTGAGTTTTAATATCATTGGTTTAGTGTTTATTGTTTGGGTTTTGGTATTTTGGGCTTGGGGTCTAAGGTTTATGGTAGGGTTGTGTTAGGGTTAATGTTGAGGTTGGGTTAGGGTTTAGGTTTATTTTAGGTTTTAGGTTTGGGGTTAAGGATTTGAGTTGTAATATCTATGGTTTAGCTTTATTGTTAGGGTTTTGGTATTTTTGGCTTTGAGTTTAGGGTATAGGGTTTAGGGTTAGGTTAGGATGGTTAGGGTTAGGGTTTGTTTAGGGAAAGGGTTAGGGTTAGGGTTAAGGTTTTTTTTAGTTTAGGTTTTGGTGTTTGGATTTTGGTTTAAAATCTATGGTTTAGTGTTTAATGTTGGGTTTTGGTATTTTGGGCTTGGGGTTTCGGGTTAATGGTTTTGGGTTAGGGCTAGCGCTTAGGGTTTAGGGTTAGGGTTAGGTTTTTTTTATGTTTTTTAGGGTTTGTGGTTTAGGATTTGAGATTTAAAATCTATGGTTTAGTTTTTAAGGTTTGGGTTTTCGTATTTTTAATTTAGGTTTTTTTCTGGACTTAGGGTTTAAGGGTTTGGTTAGTGTTAGGGTTAGGATTAGGGTTTAGGGTGTAGTTTTTTTTTTTTTTTAGGTTTTATGGTTCAGGGAGTTTTTGAGGTTTAAAATCTATGGTTTAGTATTTAATGTTTCTGGTTTTGATATTTGGGCTTAGTGTTTCGGGTTTGGGTTTAATTAGGGTTAGGTTAAGGTTACGGTTAGGGTTAGGGCAATGGTTTGTTTTTAGGTTTTTGGGTTTAGGATTTAGGATTTGCAGGTTTAATAATCAATGGTTTAGTGTTTAATGTTTGGGTTTTTGTATTTTGGGCTTTGGGTTTAGGTTTATGGTAGGTTAGAGTTGGTTAGGGTTTATTGTTATTTTTAGTTTTAGGATTTAGGGTTAAGGATTTGAGTTTAATATCTATGGTTTAGTGTTAAATGTTAGGGTTTTTTGTATTTGTGCTTTGATTCAGGGCTTTGGGCCTTAGGGTTAGGTTAAAGGATCGGAGTTAATGTTAGGGTTCGTGT
>JAJJBR010002063.1:5000-10000 GCA_022817965.1 Solanum lycopersicoides
AAATAAAAAAAATCAACTGCTCCAATTTCATCTCTATCGAATTTTAATATCAGAATAGCGGATATAGTCATGATTCAATAGGTCAGGTCCACTTACTTTTTACTTTTTCTTTTGTTGATTTCTAACCTTTCGAATCGATTTGGTTGGTATAATGGAAAATAGGAATATTCGGTGATTCAAGAAGTGACTTTTCATTATTCCTAAATTCATACTAATGAAAATTGACTAAACAAATGTTCAACTTTATAACTAAGTATAATGATAATGTATTATCCAGTTAGTTACTTTTTTTATTACAAATAAAAAGAAAATTCTCCCATCAAATATGAATACTAGATTGGGGTTTTACAAAGCCCCTTATCGGATTTGAACCGATGACTTACGCCTTACCATGGCGTTACTCTACCACTGAGTTAAAAGGGCCTTTTTTATTTAATTCCGGAATTATTCACTATGTGGATAAAATATCTATATGTACTTATATTATAAACATAAGTATATATGCATTAAGTACGTGCAGTAGATACATAGTGTCTAGTGGCTCATTGTTGAATAATAAAATGGATTTACCTAGGAAGTCTAGGAGAAAATGCAATGAATTGTTTCAAGACCGACTCGAATAGAAATAAATTCAATTGAAATAATTAAAAATAAAAATACTACTACTAGATTTCTAATGTCGATTCTAATGAATAATTCGTCAATGACGAATAAAAAACAATTCTATGCAATTCTGAAGGGGGGAAAGATCCCTCGGCTAGAATCATTTGATTATATTGACAATTTCAAAAAACGGATCATACTATCATCATAGTATGATGGCCGTTGGTCAAGCGGGCCCCCATCGTCTAGTGGTTTAGGACATCTCTCTTTCAAGGAGGCAGCGGGGATTCGAATTCCCCTGGGGGTAGGGTACTACGAAAGGAAATTGATCATGGATTACCAATAAGTCGAAAATTGATTCTTCCTGGGTCGATGCCCGAGCGGTTAATGGGGACGGACTGTAAATTCGTTGGCAATATGTCTACGCTGGTTCAAATCCAGCTCGGCCCAATAATTCGCCAATCCGCCATGAGATGATATAACTCCCTTTGTACTTCAGAAATACCCGATCCGGAGATAAAAAAGAATCAAATTTTCTGCTAGATCCCGTATTTCCCTGGGATTGTAGTTCAATTGGTCAGAGCACCGCCCTGTCAAGGCGGAAGCTGCGGGTTCGAGCCCCGTCAGTCCCGACGGATCCAATAAATATATCAAAAAATCTCTCCCTTTTTCTGAAGGGGACCGGGGGAAGAATTCCATTGTCAAAGCAAAGGGGAAATCCTTATTTCTTTTTTCTTTCCTTTTGGTAGGAGAAAGACATATGCGGTTGGATTAGTACAATTATTGGTAGCATTATAGTCAGTATTCCAAGAAATGCTGGCTTTTTCGATTGCCCCCGATGCATGTAATGGAATCGAGTACTATACTTTTTTGAGGCGCGCATACACAAAAGGAATTCCTTTGTTGTCCAATACAAAATTGAATATAAGAAAATACTTTCCAGAAAAAACAAAAAAAAAAACAATTTCTTTTTCTGGCTACGGATTTATGGAACCTGACTTACTAGTTTGAAGTTGCAAAATAGATTTCATGCAAATTGCACACTGAGCTTTTGGTATAGGTGTCCCGGGGCTAATAATCGACGAAGAAAGGAGGGGGAAGGACAGATCAACCAAAGATCCTACTCCTCTTAGAAAGGCGAATGAATCATTTTTCCTATTTTTCATTTTGTTTTAAGGCCCCATCGACGAACGAACAAATCGGAAAATAGTCAATTTGATGAATATTCATTTTATACGGTCTCATCTTTATCACACTTCTTTGTCTTCCAAGTCAAAAATAGTTTCGTTCTAAACTCCTTTCTTTTTCCATTTAGCTTTTATTGTTTGTTTGGGTTTGTAACTATGTGACCACTGGAAGTGGAAGAGCTATTTGATGAGACTTCATCAGATGATTGTACAAGAAGGAACTAGATAGATTAGAGAGAAAAAAAGAACAGATAATAAAAAATGATAAATAAATAAAGGAATTTTGGGTTAGGTCAGCAATCCGAGTTTGGGGCGGTATGGATAAAAGAACTTCCTATGTTATACTATTCAATTCTCGACGACGAATTTATTTGATAGTTCAGATATTGTTATTCATGATATTGATCTGATTCAAGATCATCGAGAGGTAATATTCATTCATTGAATTTACAGGCCAAAGATTTATCATCTCTATGGGATTAAATCCCGAGTTATTGCGAAGTAAAAAACCGATGAGATTATGGAAGTAAATATTCTTGCATTTATTGCTACTGCACTATTTATTCTAGTTCCTACCGCTTTTCTACTTATCATTTATGTAAAAACAGTCAGTCAAAACGATTAATTATTAACTAATTTGAATGAAACTTGACTTCTGAGTTCTTAGCCAAAATTGACGAAATAAAATGAAAAAGATTCCAATTTCATGTCTTAAATGAAATGAGTGGACTAGAATCGGCAGTATTCTAATAGATAGATAGTATGGTAGAAAGATTCATCTATTTCTTTCTACCATACTATTTATTAGTTAGATTCTTGTTATAAAGCTGCCCCCTGGAATAAAATAAAGATAGAGGCTGCATTTGATATGGATCTATATATCAATCTACAATATTATCTTGATATATGTGAATATCAATTCCATATATGGGATTGACATAGCATCCAATTCCATTTATTTGCTATATCTATTTGTTCTGATCAATCTGAATTACTCCTATGTCTTATAGTTTGAATTACTATATTTTTGATTTCCAATATGAATCTCGGTATCTATTGAGAGAATCAAATCAATGAAGCAAAAGCGATAGATATAGGCATATTCAAAAAATCACGTAGTAATCTTTTTTTTTTTAACATTCCCAAGAAGTAAACCATTGACAGTAGTTCCACGGGCATCGAAAAGGAAGAGTAAACCTCACTGATTTTTAAGGCCTGAACCATGATATGAAATAAGTCGATAAAGTCTAAATCCAATTTCCAAAATTCGAAAGGTAAATGCGCAATATGTGACTCACCTGACGATCTTATTCTAAATAGTATCTCGTTAGACAACCACTATGTTTATATCCTTTCTTTCTCATACAAAGTGCGTATACACTTAACAAAACCACTTCTTCTTTGAACAGTAAAGAGAGAACCAAATAAAAAAAGGGTCCGGCCCTCCTCAGTATCACCTAGGAAGAGGCCATTGATTGGAATAGAAAATTTAGTAAGAATTAGGTTCGAATAAATTTCCTGGGATCCTTTTCCTTTCGAACTACAAACATGGGAATCGTTGAAATAGCTCTTTGATTGAAAGAGGCTGATTCCTATAATACATTACTCCAGTCGAGTCCAATGGAATTTCAAAATGAAGATATTTTTATTTTGTTCCAAACGTGTTGCAGAACCATCTAGAAAGCAATTGATATTGATACAGTTTGCTTCCTTAACTCAATTAGCGGAACCCCTAGAGTCCACTCCTTCCCCACACTACGAGTGAAAGGGAAAAAGTAAAGACTACCATTAAAGCAGCCCAAGCAAGACTTACTATATCCATATGAATTATGTCCCCTATCTCTATAAATATAAAGGAATTGTTCCATTATTCCTCACTAATAATAGTAGAATCAATGGCGCAGAGTCAAAAAGAACGAAGACTATTAATAAACCAATCCAATAAATTCGCTCATTTTATAAGAAATTTCTATATGATTTATAATCGGGAAAGATTAAACCCAAGCAAAATCCGCAGTAACATCTCAAGGGAATGTTACTAATGGAACATGTAGGAATAATAGGTCCTATTCTTTTTTTGTTGACCCTCATTTGAATTGATTGGATGCTTGAGCACTGAGATATTTTCGTGAGTTCCTCGTATATAATAAAGTATCTTCCGCCCCCTTCCACAACTATTTCGATTTCCTATCGGGCTCTCCAAGGTCCAGTCATTATACAATGGATTAATAATAGAAAATTTTGATTTGTAGTAGAAGGTAATTGCGAAGTCTTGATAGCCCCTCGAGCAATAGAGATAGGGGACATAATTCATTTCGAATATTTACTTGAAAGCTAAGCCTAAATATGCAATGCAAGGATATTTACAATTTTTTCTAAAAACACCCAGACCAAAACAAGTATCAACAGTCTGCTTTCTCTGCTTCTGCTGGCGAATCATTCGGCGGGTTATATCAACAGAAGAAAAAAAGAGATTTCCAGTTTTTTGTTGATCAGGCGACACCCGGATTTGAACTGGGGAAAAAAGGATTTGCAGTCCTCTGCCTTACCACTCGGCCATGTCGCCAAAATGCTACAAATACAAAATAGATGAAAACTTTCCCGGATTACTGAACTGCTTTTTTATTGTACTTGCACCTTGAGTTCTGTTTTCCTTAATTTTTCCTAAAAGTCAAAGAAATCCTAATCCTTCTTCCCTTTTGATTGGGTTTGATTCATCCTTTCAATTTCGATTGAGTCTATCTCCAAATTCATAATGTTCAAAACTTTCTCTTACCTTTCTATTGAAAAATCAAATGTGGATTTTCATTCGCAAAATACAAAATTCAACTTTCTGAAAATAGGACCCAGTAACTATTGCCTTAGAATGCATGAATGATTCTTGGATTTGAATCTCCCAATTTTGGTTTCCTAATGACATAAGAAAATACAACTTGATATATGATATATAACCAATCAGTTCAGTATGGATTTTTGCAATCAAAAAATCCTTCTCAATTTTAATTATTAATAATAATTATAACAACAATTATCAGTATATGTAAACCCCCCAAGATAAATTGTTAGACGGATATATATTATTTATATATGTTCCCGATATAGAATTATCAGATATCAGAAAAGTATCATACTTCAATTTGAATTTTGAATTGAATAGAAAATTGAAATTATGTTTTCGGAGAGCACAACCTGTGTTGCCCCGAATAGAAC
>JAJJBR010002063.1:17500-20000 GCA_022817965.1 Solanum lycopersicoides
TGTGGCACCGCCCGGGGTATTTCTGTGAGTCCTCGGAATGGGATAATGCCGGAAAGGATTTTTAGTCAAACATTAATTGGCCGTGTATTAGCAGATGATATATACATGGGTTCACGATGTATTGCCACTAGAAACCAAGCCATTGGCATTGGACTTGTAAATCGATTCATAACCTTTCGGGCACAACCAATCTCTATTCGAACTCCCTTTACTTGTAGGAGTACATCTTGGATTTGTCGATTATGTTATGGGCGTAGTCCTACTCATGGCGACCTGGTTGAATTGGGGGAAGCTGTAGGTATTATTGCAGGTCAATCGATTGGAGAACCGGGTACTCAATTAACATTACGAACTTTTCATACCGGAGGAGTATTCACGGGGGGTACTGCAGAACATGTGCGAGCCCCATCTAATGGAAAAATAAAATTCAATGAGGACTTGGTTCATCCGACACGTACACGTCATGGGCATCCCGCCTTTCTATGTTCTATAGACTTGTATGTAACTATTGAGAGTGAAGATATTCTACATAATGTGAATATTCCACCCAAAAGTTTGCTTTTAGTTCAAAACGATCAATACGTAGAATCAGAACAAGTAATTGCTGAGATTCGCGCAGGAATATCCACTTTGAATTTTAAAGAGAAGGTTCGAAAACATATTTATTCTGATTCAGACGGAGAAATGCACTGGAGTACCGATGTCTATCATGCACCCGAATTTACATATGGTAATGTTCATCTATTACCAAAAACAAGTCATTTATGGATATTATTAGGAGGGCCGTGCAGGTCCAGTCTAGTCTACCTTTCGATCCACAAGGATCAGGATCAAATGAATGCGCATTCTCTTTCTGGCAAGCGAAGATATACTTCTAACCTCTCAGTAACCAATGATCAGGCGAGGCAGAAATTGTTTAGTTCGGATTTTTATGGTCAAAAAGAAGATAGGATTCCTGATTATTCAGACCTTAATCGAATCATATGTACTGGCCAGTATAATCTCGTATATTCGCCTATTCTTCACGGGAATTCTGCTTTATTGTCAAAAAGGCGAAGAAATAAATTCATCATTCCACTACACTCGATTCAAGAACTCGAGAATGAACTAATGCCCTGTTCAGGTATCTCGATTGAAATCCCCGTAAATGGTATTTTCCGTCGAAATAGTATTCTTGCTTATTTCGATGATCCTCGATACAGAAGAAAGAGTTCGGGCATTATTAAATATGGGACTATAGAAACGCATTCAGTCATCAAAAAAGAGGATTTGATTGAGTATCGAGGAGTCAAGGAATTTAGGCCAAAATACCAAATGAAAGTAGATCGATTTTTTTTCATTCCTGAAGAGGTGCATATCTTGCCCGGATCTTCTTCCCTAATGGTACGGAACAATAGTATCGTTGGGGTCGATACACAAATCACCTTAAATCTAAGAAGCCGAGTCGGTGGGTTGGTCCGGGTGGAGAGAAAAAAAAAACGAATTGAACTGAAAATCTTTTCTGGAGATATCCATTTTCCTGGAGAGACGGATAAGATATCCAGGCATACCGGCGTTTTGATACCACCAGGAACAGGAAAAAGAAATTCCAAGGAATACAAAAAAGTTCAAAATTGGATCTATGTCCAACGAATTACACCTAGTAAGAAAAGGTTTTTTGTTTTAGTTCGACCTGTCGTCACATATGAAATAACGGACGGTATAAATTTAGGAACCCTTTTTCCACCGGATCCATTGCAGGAAAGGGATAATGTGCAACTTCGAATTGTCAATTATATCCTTTATGGAAATGGCAAACCGATTCGAGGAATTTCTGACACAAGTATTCAATTAGTTCGGACTTGTTTAGTATTGAATTGGAACCAAGACAAAAAAAGTTCTTCTTGCGAAGAAGCCCGTGCTTCTTTTGTTGAAATAAGGACAAATGGTTTGATTCGACATTTCCTAAAAATCAACTTAGTGAAATCCCCTATTTCGTATATCGGAAAAAGGAATGATCCGTCGGGGTCAGGATTGCTCTCTGATAATGGATCAGATTGTACCAATATCAATCCCTTTTCTGCTATTTATTCCTATTCCAAGGCAAAAATTCAACAATCTCTTAACCAACCTCAAGGAACTATTCATACGTTGTTGAATAGAAATAAGGAATGTCAGTCGTTGATAATTTTGTCAGCAGCCAATTGTTCTCGAATGGAGCCATTCAAAGATGTAAAATATCACAGTGTGATAAAAGAATCAATTAAAAAAGATCCCCTAATTCCAATTAGGAATTCATTGGGCCCTTTAGGAACATGCCTTCCAATTGAGAATTTTTATTCATCTTACCATTTAATAACTCATAATCAGATCTTAGTAACTAAATATTTGCAACTTGACAATTTAAAACAGACTTTTCAAGTGATTAAATTAAAATATTATTTAATGGATGAAAATGGAAAAATTTTTAATCCCGATCCATGCCGTAACATTATTTTAAATCCATTCAATTTGAATTGGT
>JAJJBR010002064.1:0-15195 GCA_022817965.1 Solanum lycopersicoides
CCTTCAAGACATTAGACTAAACGGTTCAAGAGGAAGAAACCTAGGTTTTGGGTGTTTCTTCGAGTTTCGTCAACTTTCGCAATTGAACATTATTTTCCAGATATGTTAAGACTCATCATAGTTCTTGGACTAAATTCGTTCACACGCTCCTAAATCTACTTTTCAAATCAGAAAAAAGTAATCTACGGTTTATATCCTGTAGATTGCATATTGTGAGATGAGTTGTATTGGAGTTTCTTGACGTTACTTGATTCTTTTGAAATTCGATTGCTTAATATTGAACTTACTATTATGTTATGCATTGTCATAATGTCACGAGTCTACAACCCCAGTACGTGGCTGGCACTCGAAGACCATTGTTTGGCGTCGAGCGAACCCTTGGGCCTCGGGCTTACTATCAACTCACGGAATGATTCTAACATTATTACAATGATCAAATGGACTTACTCAAATAAACTAAATCATTATAACTTAGAATGCTTAAATAGAAATAATATTCACTTGGACAAAAATTGGCCAACCCAAATCTTTAACATATAAATATATAAAAGAAAGAATGAGCTGCTAATTGTTATGAAGCCCTCTAATACAAAAATGAGATGGATGTCTGCGGCCGACCAAATTCGCCCACAACATCCTAACATGAACTAGACTAGAAAGCAAATAAAAGGGTCTCCAAAAAAGGCAAGGAGGCTCACCAACAGACGATAAGTGCTCAAGCCTGGATTCATTGAGGTTTGGAATGTTGATCTTGGTTAACCTGCGTACTGCATCATAGATACTGAGCAGGTCAACTAACATCAATACATTTGAATGTACGAGTATGGGAGTTGAAATGCTTGACAAACGATAGACCCGGAAAGAGATTGTGGAAGGAAAACACTTACCCTAGCTCTTGTCCAACTCATAGATACGGTTACTCTATATAAAAGTAGTAAACCATGCAATATATATATAATATATATATATAATATATATATAGTAATCATATAATATATATATATTATATATAATATAAAGCTTATAAAGCAACTGAAAAACAATCTTAGTTCGTTAAAAATAAAGCAATCAACAAACTTAACTTACTAATTAAAGAATTTAACTTTTGTGGGGAGATTCTCTAATCGACAACTATCAATATGAGCCTAAGCGATGGTACAACGGTTTACCTCACGCTGTCGAGGATCATCCTACACCTTGTCATCGGTATATAACCTTACTTAACTTAGTGGATCCACTAGCTTAACTTAAGTGAACATCTAAAAAGTAAGACTTTTTAATACCATGATAGCTACATGGTTTATGGAGAGTTGACTCAATATGAACTCGCATCCCTATATCAGGAAAAAAATTATTACGTATGAGATACCACTAGTACTAGTTGTATGAGGATATTATTTTATTAATTTTACATCTTCAGTGCGGGCCCATTGTTTCTTTTTCATTTTGGCATTGTTTCTCTGTCTTACTTTTCACTTTCCGCCTCTTTCTAATTTTTTGTTTTCTCCCAAATCTATATGAATTAATTTGAAAATTATTTATTTTAATGATTTTTTTTTAAGATTATTATTTTCATCATTAAGTAACTATATAAGATATTAATAATTAAATTTTAAATTTCAAAATATTATTAATAAAACTAGAGATATAAACATAGATAGCATAGTTATGATTATTTTTAGTAGGTGTACGACTATCAAAATCATATATTTTTTAATTGTATCGAAAAATATGCGATTAGAGTTTAAAATATATTTATGTTTTATTTTTTCAAAAAAATATTCAAAATAATCTTCATATTATATATATAAATAATTTAAAAGTGAAAAGTGAGTTGAAAAAACACATCCAAATTTTAAAAAAAATCTTCAAAAAGAAAAGGTTGTGTTTCAATTTTTCATGGTCAAATATAAATTTTTAAATAAAATAAAAAAGTATTTATAAATAATTTTTTATGCTTAAGTGAATCCTAAAAGTAGAAGTCAAAAAAGACACAAAATATGAAGGCGGAAATTTTTAAAGTACCATAAATGAAAAATAGAGGAAAATGAAATAAAAATTAACTTAAAGTTTTTTATGCTCATTGTTTTTAATTATATAATACTGAAAAATACAATTTAGAAAATATATTCTACTAAAACAAATAAGTAAAAGAATAATAATTATTTTCATCCATATAAACTAAGGGAGAAGTTAAATTGATTTTAAAATAAAATAAAATTAAAAAACATAAAACGAGAAAATGAAGAAAGAGAAGAAGGAAAATTTAGTTTCGGCGCATGAAAAGTTAAATTGATTTTTAAAAAAGATATTTTTTAAAAAAAAAAACATAAAACGAGAAAGGGAAGAAAAGCAAAAAGAGAAAGAAGGAAAATAAAGTATGGCCCACGAATCAGAACATAATATTAGCATAATAATTCCTCATACAACTAAATTAGTTGTACCTCATCCATAATAAAAAAAAAATTCTTATCAGTGCTTAATACTATTTCAAAAAACATACCTAACTCATATGTTTTTTTTAAAAGTAATTTATTTCTTTGGGTTAAGATAATTACTTAAGACTTAGCTTAAAAGTTCTTCTGTAATCGATATTCCCTTTTCTTGCTCAAAACTCTTTTGTAAATCTTTATTTTCTCTTATCTTAAATGTGAAACATTTATAAATTCTTTGGGAATATTTAGATCCCTATAACTTTTGAGAAATGAATCAACTCTTTACTCTTAGATAAACTTGAAACTTTTAGTCTTAAAACAAAGTAAAAACATTTGTAAAATACCTTGAAAACTTTGATGAACTTCACTTGACTTGACTCTTGATTTTGATTTTAACTCTTACTTGAATTGACTCTTAATTAATCCTTAAATTGAATTATGAGTTCAAGGATTATGATTTGTGTTTGGAAAGACATGATGATATTTAGGAATGATCCCGAATAGCTAAACTTGAGAAAGTTACGAAATCATTGTCTTGGAACAAGTCCGCGACGTGGAGATGCTCCTAAATAATTATTCACGAAACTTAATTTTGAGACAGACGAGTCCGCGTCCTATCCGCGATGCGGATCAACTTTTGTTCACTGAGGGAACAAGTCCTCGACGCGGACCTGGTACCTGTTCCTTTATCCGACTTTTTCTTCTTCGTTTTCCATCCCCAATTCTCCTAAACTTGATATTGTTCACAAATTCATTTTAGATTTCGATACCCAACATATGAACTAAAGAACCTAACTCAAAATAGCTCTAAAACACATCATAAAGATCTCTGAAACTCCAAAATTCAATCAAATTCAAGAAAAACATTCAAATTAAAGAATTCATGTCAAGAATATCAACTTCAAACTCTTTTAGGACGAATTGCGCTGAACTAAACATGATTGGCAACGTGGGTGAATGAATCCAACGCTATGAGATACTCACATACCTTGTAGGATTAATTCATTTGCGAATCAACAACCAAAATTGATCGTTCTTGGCAAATCTTGCTTTTCCTCTTCTCCTTTCTCTTGCGTTCTTTGTCCAAAAGCCCTAACTCTATTTTTTAAAAGCGTAAACTGAAATAACTCAGTTTTAACCCCAATTAATTTCATAAAATAAATTTAATTTATTGGATAAGGTAAAGACCAAATTACCCTTTTAAATTTCCGGATTGGACATTTCCTTAATCCAACTTCAAAAGGGCATAACTCACTCATCCAAATTTAAAACTTCGCGAACTCGGCGGCGTTGAAAATATTGTTGCAAGGGATTTTTAACCATATTTTGAAGTACACCTAACTCATCCTGAGCTAGAAGTTACGTTCGTTTGAAGTTGACCAAAAACTCACTTTAACTTACTTACCAAATTTCCAGATTTTCAATTTATTTCCAAAAACAACTAGTTCCAATTTCTAAACTTCCTTCTAGTTTCTTTTTAGTTGTGAGATGTTACATGCATTTTAGATTCTTGAATTGATTTGTTCATGTCTATATTTCAGTATGGACCCTATTAATTGAGTATTCTTGAGATGAATAGTATCGTCGAGGTGAGTTCTTGAGTTCTGCGTATTGAATTTTCTATATTGTTATTGAGATTCTTGAGTTGATTCGTCCATGTCTATATTTCAGCATGAATCCTGTTTTGAGTTATAAAACTTGAAAATTTTTTAAAGCCAACATTTGTGTTTTAAGCTATGTTTTTGAGGAAGTGAATAGGAGTTTGAGAAAGAGTATAAGGGAATTAAGTATTTTCCAAATATTTTATTTTTCATGAATAAATCTTGAGAAAAGACAAACTTTGATTTCTTAACGAGTTTATCAGTTCAAAAATATTTCAGAACAGTACCTCTTTTAAGAGGATAGTTTGAGCAATTATCTCATACTAGAAAAAGATAATGTTTTATACATTTAAGCATGTGTACATATACATTATTGTAAATAGTATTGAGCATGGATATGCGGATGTGTTCAGACAATTCAAAATTCTCATAAATCATGTATGCCAACATGGGTAAATAATCATACTTCTTAGATGAATTCTTACTGCCTTCGAGCAGAGCTTAGTGGATTCATTTAGTTAAGGTGTCCTATATCTCAGTAAAGTATAAAACAGTTCTGGCAGCGTGGGCGAGACGTTGTATCATCGCGTAGCGCATAGTGATGATTGTCAGTTAGAGAATCTCCCAATAGAGTTAAAGTGTATAATATATCACTTGTTATGATGAGTTCAGAGATGAGTAATGTATTTTGGGAAGCTTTAATAATTTAAATCCTTTATTTCTTTACATCCAACTTCAATATATTTTATCTACTGCAGCCCTTTCTTTCAGTTATTTCTTTATTCTTTTGTGTTATAGTCGAACTCCAACTCTTCAATTCAGCACTCATTTCAGGAGTTCTACCTCAAGTGAGATTATTTCTTCAGCAAACTCCTTGCCTCTTTAGAGTCATTCTTCAAATCAAACTTATTTATTCTTTCTCTTCAATTCATCACTTGTTTGTTATCTTGAGTTTTATCACGATATTAACATTATTTATTTTTTGATTTTTGTACTCTTGTATTTCTTCATTTTAAAAGATTGTCTGAATTCTCTTAACAATGTATATTTGGATCATGTTGACTAACATGTTTCATCTTTCTTTGTAAATCATTAAAACTGCATTGAACCCAACAAATATGTTATACTCCATCTGTTCCTATTTATATATCGTTCTTACTAGAAATAGATATTCTTTAATACTTGTTATTTCACAAAATCAATAAATAAATAACATTATTCTTCCTATTTTATTCTTGAGATTTATTAGTCTTGAAAGTATGAATTTGACCAACATAGAAAAACTAAATGATTAATTCATGTTCATTAATCAATTTAATTAATCATATAGATTACCTTATATTCATTATTGAAAACTTGAAATTAAGAGATCACTAAATAAAGGATACAATGATAAACTTACATTGTTTTTAGGGGCATGAAATCTAAAATGATGACGTATAAATAAGAAACGGAAGGGGGGGGGGTATGTAATTATAATAATGATAACTTATTACGACTCACTTTTAGCCCCCTTTCTGTCCTAAGTAATTTATTAACTCATCTCATATTTTTGATTTTGAAAAAGTGTAACCCAATACGAACCAAAATAAATTTTGGTTTGCTTTGATTTTTTTTATTTTCGATTTGACTTCGATTCAATTTAGTTTAATTTAATCCGCACGCCCCTATGTTTAACTCCAAATTCAATTCAACCTATCATTTAAAATACCCTTATTTACATTATTTCCACTAGGGGTTAGAAAATTCTAGTGTCTTAGGCACTTTGATACGTTCTTAAATATGACAAAATAACTAAGGAAAACCACAGGCACGAGAAGTCCACTTTCTTCATAAATTGGGAAGAGCTGCCAGATTGAATTTTGAATGGTTTTTGTTTTGTTTTCATTTTCATTATTAATATCAAAGATAATTTGAATTGAAGAAAATAAACATAAATACAAATAATCTAAAGAAAAAGAAAGGGCATAATACTTATTCATTAGCAGATCAAGTCTTTTAAAAAGAAGTACAAAAATTAGATGTAAAAAATTGCGTCTGCCGGGAGTCGAACCCGGGTCTATTGCTTGGAAGGCAATTATCCTAACCGTTGGACTACAAACTCTTGCTAACTTTAATATTATTTGTATTATTTTACTACCTATCAGATGATGACAATTGAGGGGATCATAATGGATTTTAGACAACAATCTGGTCAAGACCTGACTCAATCCAAATTTGCTAGGATCAAAATGAATTGTGTCAAAATGTATAAGGTAGTCTATATATCTATATAAAAAGGGAATATAAGTTCGCTGATATGGCATGTCTTATTGATCAGGAAATGAATTTATATATTTTCTCAAATTCTGTTGATTTTCTTAGCATTTTTTATTCATTTTTATTATAAAGAAATAAAAAAAATGTACAAGACAACTGATATTGCCGTTTCAAAATGTCTATAAACGTGACCATATTAAAAGTCAATTTCCAATTGATTTCTTACATTTTAATTATACTTTAATGCTATTTCAAGTCCATAAAAAGTACTACCACTAAAAGCTTCATTTTACTTTATCTTTATTTTTATTTTACTTTCCTCCTCTCCCTTCTGGCTTCTTTTACTCATTTTCCTTACTCATTTAAGTATTTTGTCTCTAACTCCTTTCACATGGCTTTTTAAATAATTACTCTTCATCCTTCATTTTTTTAATATTCTTATTTGTAATGTAAAGATTTTATAATTTTTGCTAACGTATTTTTTTTCAGATTTTATAAGTAGAGATTTATGATTTTAAATTTGGATAACCTTTAAAAAAAAAAAAGAGTTGATACGTTAGAAAAAAGTAAGATGGAGATATTTTATATTTAAATTACATAAATATGTGTATTTAATTACACACACACACATATATATATATATATATATATATATATATATATATATATATATATATATATGTATTCAGAATATTTTTTATGATATTTATCCAGAATTAAAAGGTATGATTTCTTAATCTTTTCTTATATAATATGTGACATTTCTCTATGATCTTTATTTTTATTTATCTTTCTTCTTTTATTTAAATTGATTATTTTACTATAAAAGTGAAATATTTAATTTACTACATATCCATTATAATAATAAAGTTGAATATAAAAACGATGACGTAAAAAAATAGATGATACTATAAAAAAATAAGGTAAGATGGAGGTGTTCCATATTTAGATTGCATAAATGTTATTTAATTTCATGAAAAATATATATTCTAATTATGTATCCAGGATATTTTTCATGATATGTATTCAAAATTAATTCTTAAAGGTATGATCTCTTTATATTTTCTTATATAATATGTGACATTTCCTTATGACCTTTATTTGTAATTATATTTCTATTTTTTTCTTTTATTAAAATTAATTATTTTACTGTAAAAGAGAAATATTTAATTTATTACAAACATATATATATATATATATATATATATATATATATGAAAATTTAGCTAACTAGTCAAAAAAATCAACTTATTTAGTGATAATATCCATACTTTAATAATATTAGTAAACATGTCAAAAATGTCATTATTTTAAAAATAAAAAATTATTCTGATATTATTAATATTTTCTCTCTCATTATTTACACATTTTTTTCTCTCTCATAGATTACACATTTTCCTATTTTTATGTAATTGGATAGATATTAATGATATTTTAAATTTTATCTCTATTTTATTAACCTTATCAATTTCTCTCTCATCTCTCTTTTATTAACCTTATCAATTTCTCTCTATATATTTATTCATAATCAACTCCCCAGATTTATTCTCTCTTTTCTTACGCTTCTTTTTATTTTCTCTCTCTAACATTCTTCCAAAATCAATTCCACAGATTCTCGAATTTTCCTATTTTCTATCATTCTCAATTAATTTTGTTTCAAGGTTTGATTTGAAGATTCACATTGATTTGGGTATTATGTTCTTCATATTCCTTATTGATTTACTTACTGATTTTAGTTTTTTTTTTTTTTTTTTTGTTGTTGTTCTTAAAATATTTTTTAGGGTTTCATAATACAAAATTATCTCTTCAATGGACGCTTTCAAGAGAGTTACTAGAGGTATTGGACAAAATAATCTAAGTTCTTCCGAGTTCTCATCGTTTAATTTTTTTTTCACTCAAGAAATAAACAACAATGTAGGTTCCGCTTCTAAATCTAAGGAGGATATACGACGGGGAAATATGCCTGAATCCGTAGTTGTGCAAAATTTCACACAAATTCGTAACCATGAAGTTGAAGAAGACCATTTTTTTGGAGAAGAGGTATTTTTTTTTTTTGCATGTGCTGTGTATTGCATGTTTAGTTTAATTTGTTTAGTAATTTTTAAGATTCAAAAAAATAAATGTTACAATGCGTTTGGAAGTGTATATGGAATTTTTAGTCTGTTATAGTTACTATGTATTTTTGTATTGGAAATTTTTTTAAAATGTCATATATTTATTGTATTTTGTGTTCTGTTTTTTTTTTTTGTGTGTTAGTTGTCAATGTAATACATTTAATGAGCTTGATTGTGTATTTACTATTATCGAATATATTTGTAAGTGTATATGAAATTTTCATCCTGTTATAGTTATTATTTATTTTTGTATTTTCATAGTTTTAATGTTTTTTGTATTCACTGTTATAGTTAGCATGTATTTTTGTATTTAATATGTTTATTGTATTTTCTGTTCTATTTTTTTTGTGTTTGTAAGTTATGTCAATGTAACACATTTTATAAGTTTGATTGTGTATTTACTATTACCGAATAGATTGATAAGTGTATATGGAATTTTTATTCTGTTGTAGTTATTATTTGTTTTGTATTTTATAGTTTTAATTTTTTTTGTATTCATAGATTTGAAAGTGTATATTGAATTTTGTTGATGTTTTAGTCAGTATGTATTTTCGTATTTCATTGTTTTATTGTATTTTTGTATCCATAGATTTGAAATTGTATATTGTATTCTGTATTCTATCAGTATATATCCATAAATTCATTTTGTATTATGTTTTTTTTTGTGATAGTTATGTCAATGTACTACAGTTAGTATTTATTTTTGCATTTCATCGTTTTAATGTTTTTTGTATTCATAAATGTGGAAGTATATATTGAATTTTGATGCTTTTTTAGTCAATATGTATTTTTATATTTTATAGGTATATTGTATTTTTGTATCTATTGACTTGAAATTGTATATTAAACAATTGATGCATCAAATACATATTCTGTTGGATATATAATTTTTTATACAAAAGTTAAAAAAATAATTTCAAATCAGAATACTCTTTATTTTAACAATATATCAGTACATCTGGATTAAAAAAAAAAACAATGTCAACAAACACAGAAAAAAAGAAGATAATTGCATTGATTAAAATATATAATAATTCAAAACGCAAATACATATGAATAATTATTATACAAACAAAATCGCATCAAATCACAGTCAAATACAAAACATATAAGGATTAATTAACTAAAACATTCCTGATTTTTGACTTTTCGTTTGTATTTATTTTCCAAAAATCTCGTTCAGATTTTGAATAAATTGTAACTGATGTTGAGAGTTTTAAGCATCTGTTACTTTTTATAATTTTTTTCTCCCCTAAATAGCTCCAGTTTGTTATATAAATTATGTATTCTTTTTAATTAAACAAAATGATTAAAATATAATTAAAATAAATAATAAGGTAAAATTTTGACATTATCACTAAATATTAAAAATGTTGACATTATACCCTATTAAATACTAAAATAATAACATTTTAAAAAATTTCCAATATATATATATAATGTTAAATATAAAAACGGTGACCGGACCTTCTCTTAAGAGTTCAATCCAATTTATCTTTTCTTGGCCTTTTTTCTAATTTTAAAATACAAAAAATTCACCTAAAAATAAAAAGATCATTAAAAATAATCATATTTATTTATATTTCCATCAATACCATATTTAATTTATTTTATCAGTAAAGCTACTATTCTCTTTTCCTATAATACTTCTCAAATTCTCATCAATTATTACAAAAATATTCCATTTGATCTAAAGAGAATTCCAACAAACTATTCCCGATAGTCTAATTTTATGATTTTTTAATTATTTATTTTATAGTTTTTTCCCTTTCTTTGCTCTTTTTTTACTTTTCTTTTTATTTATTCAATTCAAATTTTTTTATATATTTGTATAATATAAATGCATTTCTTTTATCTACTTTATTTGTGTTTTGTCATTTTTCTTTTAATTTTTAAGTTTAACCTCCATAATGTTAATATATTAAACTTCACTTTTTAATAATATCATTAATTCTAAATTTTCATATTCATAACCTTCAACTATTTAATTATAAAATTTAAGATATTTTATTATATGTCTTTATTTTTAATGAAAAAATAAATTCACAAGTTTCTTATTTATGAAATTTCAACTCAAAATTATTTTTTATATTTCACTGTTATTTGTAGTATTATTATATTATCAAATTCAGCTTTAACTTGACAAGATGAAAAAAATTCTTGAATGTTGATTAATTTGTCAAAGAGGTTGTCAGACAAAAGGTCAAAAATGTGGACATCGATTTTATATTCTTATTTATCTATTGTAACCCCTGGAAATATTTTAAGCTAAGACTTGAATCATCCTTCTTAGTGAGTAAGTTTTTGCAAATAATTTAAAATTTTCTTAGTATTAAGTTCAGTTTACTAGATGTAGCACGTTGAGTTCTAAAAGAACTAAATTGGAAATAACAAAAATCTGAAATTTGGAGAGTTAAGCTAAGTATGAGTTTTGGATCAACTTCAAACGAACAGAACACCTACCACATGATGAGTTAGGTGTGCTACAAGATACCTTAGGAAATATATTTGATTTATCTTTCCAACGCCACCAAGTTTGCTAAGTTTCGAGTTCAGATGAATGAGATATGTTCTTTTCAAGTTAGATTGTTCAATTAAGGAAAGTTAGTCAAAAATCGTGAGGGATATTTTGTTCTTTTCCTTACCCAATTAGATTTAATTCATTTTTAGTAATATTTTAGGGGCCTAATACTATTAGGTTCAGTTTTGTAATCCTAATATACGCCTAGGGTTTTAGTTGAGAGTTCAAGAAGAGAAAAGAGGATAAAAAGGGAGAGAAAAGGAGAGGATCAAGCGTTCGTCGAGATTCTTGCATGTTGTTGCGGAATTTCGCCATGGGTTTAATCCTTAAGAGGTATGTGAGCTTCCATAGTGTTGGGTTTGTTCACCCATATGCCAAACATGATATTTTCAACGTAATTTCAGTCTCAAAAGTTGAAGGATTTAATTTCTTAATAGGTTTCTTGAAGTTAATTCTAAATCTTATTTTGCTGGGGTTTTGAAGAACTTTTGAGATGAAAGTAATTGTTTTGAGTGTTTTTTAAAGTGGATTAGTATGTACTTAAGTTGGGTAAAATTGAATCTCAGGACAACTTGAGAAAAGAAATCGATTAAAAGCGATTTAGGATCAGAAAACGAGAGGAGAAATTCATCGAACTTGACTTGGGAAAAGGCTGGCGCGGCGCCCCCCAAATGCGCCCAAGGGGCTCGGGAGATGCACCTTTAGTGCGCCCATATGCAGCCTCTGATGAAAGTGGGTGACTCCCCATTCCTAGAACGCACCAAGGTCACCTGCCGCCACTCCTTTTTCGTCGGTTGTCCCATTTGAGCTGATACAAAGTGTATCTTCACTCCCTTTAATTATAATCACTCTAAACTACTTTCAAACACCTAGAAATCATTCATAACATGATCATAACCTTGAATTCATAATTCAAATTCAAGATAAAGTCAAGAGTTAAGTCTTGAGAGTTCTTTCGATCATTTTGAGAAAGTCTCTTTGAGTCCTTTTGAGGATTATTCTACAATTTCTAATAATTTATTTCAAAACTCGAGAAAATGAGGAGAATGAATCCATGATTCCACTTTATCATCACGATATGCTTCATATCATGAACCATAACTGTTGAATTCATAATTTAAATTCAAGAGAGAGTTAAAAGTAGAGTTGAAGAATGCCTTTGAGTTTAATTGTGAATCCTTTAAGATTCATCATCGCTTTGAGTTAAGTTTTGAGTAAGTAAGTATGAGGATGAAAAGATTTGTATACATGAGTTCCTTATTGATATTTTTGATGCTTGAGTCGAGTCGTTCATGCCCATAACTTCTGCATGACTTAGGTTCATAGTGATGGTTGTCGGTTAGACAAACTCCCGTAAATATTATATTACTTTATTAGATGAGTAAAGTTGAGTTTGTTATTACATTTTCTTTAACGAACTAAGTTGTTTTCTACTGTTTTAAAAGATTTCCATATATTGCATATATATTGTTGATTTACATTGATTTGAGTATTCAGAGTTGAGTATCAGAGTCGAGTATCATATCTTTTAGTTGATCATCTAATCTTTAAGTTAAGTATTTAATCTTTGAGTTGACCATCTAATCTTTGAGTTGAGTATCTTATTCTTGAGTTGAGTTGAGTTGAAGTGAGTCTAAAAGAGGTAAGTATATTTCCTTTTTATCAAGTTCAAGCTTATGTTTATGTTTTAGAATTCCCCTTACATGCTCGTACATTCTATGTACTGAGCCATTTGGCTTGCATCTTTTGATGATGCATTCGCATGTATTCAAGATCATCAACATGAGCTTCGTTGATACATCTAAGAGTTTGAGTTAGCTATGGTTAGCCTCCTTGCTTCCGGAGGATTTCATTTACTTTTCTTTTATTCATGATGTCTTGGGTCTTATCCCGACTTCCATTTTTGTCATCTACGTGCTCATATATAGTTAGTTTAGTTGAGAAGTTTGTATCATTTTATTAACTGTTTAAAAAATTAGGTTGCCTATTTTATTGCGAGATAAATATATTATTTTATTCAGAGTTTTTCATTTGAGTTAAAGTTTTGTATTTTAGTTTCCTCAATTTTTATTCGGTTTTAAGCTTTGCATGCTTGAGTTAGTCTTCCGCCTGTAGTCAGTCAGGATGAGGATTTGCTTGGGGACCAACAATGGTTCTCGAGTGTCAGCCATGTCCAGGGTGTAGGCTCGGGTCGTGATAAACTTGGTATCAGTGCCAGGTTCAAGAGTCCTAGGGGGTCGATGAAGCCGTGTGAAGTAGGATCTTATTTATGGTTCGTAGGGCCCCACTTATATAAATGAGGGATTATAGACATTTAAGAAAATTTTCCCTTCTTTTATACTCTTAATTGTGTAATAGATCTATGCCATAGAGATTTTATTCTTACTAGTGCGTTCTCGGATTCATTCGACTACCCATCATACTAGAGGTGGTTGATAAGTAAAGTGTTATGGTCCTTATCGATGAGTTGTTCTTGGAAAGAGTCTTGAGAAAGTCATGAGACTCCAAAGAGGCTTGAGAGAAGACCATGAGTAAATAATCCTAGAAAGGGAGATAATGTTTTGAAGAGATATATTACTATAGTCATGCACCCATTAAGTTATTGATGAGGAGTTCTCCCTTATGGGTAGAGTAAGAGTTGCTAGTCCAGAAAATATAGAGTATATATTTGTTAACCAAAATAGAGTTGATATCGATGTGCCATCGTGTTAGAAGATACTAAATTCATGTGTTTAATAAGAGAATAGGGTAATTCATGAGGTGTTAGATCTAAGCTAGCTTATGATTTTGAGAGACAGCCCATAATATTCAAAGTGTTATAGAATTAATTAGGCATTGATGTATAGTGAATGAGTGAATAGTACTCAAGTTGTGAAGGAAAATGTGATAGTAAATTGTAAGTATGAATACTAAAATTTAAAGAAAAATGTTATAGTAAATTGTAAGTATGAATACGAAGAGGCGAGGATTAACTACTTATCATAAGGTCCTAGTGGATGAGTGTTTCTTAAACTGCACATAATAGTGGTGAGTTTGTATAGTAGGCAAGCAATCATATTGATATTCGGGTTTAGTAATAACCATTAAGCTTAAATTTGAGATGAGTTTCATGATCAAAAGAATTACAACATGAGGGTGATGATGTCAATCTTTGAATTTGATTTGGTAGACTTGACAAAGAGTAGGCGTGGACTTGAGATTTTAACTGCAATAAATATGAGTGGTACAAGTGAGAGACCCTAGCCTTTAGATAAGGTCAGTGAAATGTGGCTAAGTCACAAGAGGAATAAAAAGCATTAAGAGGTGTACCGAGAGGGTATGTAATTAGAAAGAGGTCTTAGTACCAGCTTATAAAGAGTTCGGTAGTCATAAGATAAACTTCTCCCGAGTGATTGAGTAAAATAGATGTAGACCAGTTAGAGATGATGGAATAGGTCCATAGCTTTCAAGTGTTAGCTTTAGACCTAAGGGGGATATGACAAGATGAGAAATCAAATTAAGTGTTGAGAATAAGATAATAAAGAGTTCCAAAGAGTTAGGGATATCTTTTTAGAGGTCCTTTTAGTAATGGAGTGATGTTAAAAAGAGATGGTTAATGATCTTATCGTGATATGATGGTATGTTTATTCCGTCTAAGGATGGTAATGAAGATAAAGAAAAGATGAGGTTTTCTATGAGAAATAGTTAAATGAGAGCCCTTAGTGGTTCTGAAAGAGTTGGTTAGTAGGAGTCCGTGGAGTTATTAGAAGTCCTAAGTTTGATTAACTGCGGTGGTTGAGAGTAGTATTCTTAGGATGAGATTCTCTATTGAGTTATAGATGTCACGACCCGGGAGTACCCCCTAGGCGTCACACGACGTACTTGACCTCTCGGAGGTCTTATACAAACCTCTTAGCATTCATTCATCACATAGGTATGAAAAATAGTGCGGAATTAAAACTTTTCACAATAAATTCAATAAAAGGAAACTCTTTTATAAAACATAAGAAAAAAACTAAGTCTCATCACCACAAGTCATCTTAGATACGTCTTATTATCATAGTTCTCAAGTCATGATGACACCTACTATAACCCACCAGTAGGTAAGACGACCCGTAACCCGGAACAACAGTAATGGGTCTGAGGGTAGAAACTAAACAAAAGAAGACAAAATTTACTATAACAACATAAGCAAACCAAAACATATATACAAATAAGGATCCCTCCCAAAATAGATGCAGAGCGTAGCATATACAGATGGCTACTGGTGCTCGGACCTGCATCAC
>JAJJBR010002065.1:0-12911 GCA_022817965.1 Solanum lycopersicoides
TTACCGTCAACTCAAGAAAGTTACAATCAAGAACAAGTATCATCTCCCTCGGATTGATGATTTATTTGATCAACTCCAAGGTGCTAGTTACTTTTCAAATATTGACTTGATCTCGGGATATCACCAACTTAGGGTGAGAGGTGAAGATATTCCGAAGACGGCATTTCCAACAAGATATGGTTCTTAGTAATTTCCTTTGGTATCACTAATGCTCCGGCGACGTTTATGGACCTAATGAATAAGGTTTTTTGAAGTTACCTAGATTCATTTGTCTTGTCTTCATTGACGACATCTTGGTATATTCGAAAAATGAGGGTGAACAAACAGAGCATTTGAGAGTGGTGTCGCAATTTCTTAAGGAACACCAATTGTTTTCCAAGTATAGCAAATCCGAGTTTTGGTTGAGGTCGGTAGCGTTTCTTGGTAATACCATCTCTAGTGAAGGTGTAGAGGTTGATCCAAAAAAGACCGAAGTGGTGAAATTTTTTTCGAAACCTTTGGCTCCTACGCATATTAGGACTTTCTTAGGACTAGCCTGTTATTACAGAAGGTTTTTCGACGGATTTGCGTATCTTGCTTCTCCATTGACAATCTTGACATAAAAGAATGTAAATTTGAGTGGTTGGAGGCATGTGAAAACACAATCATTTATCATTAGACATAAGGTCGCATACTTCATAACATCATGTAGGGATTCATTCGTTTACTACAACTTTAGTCATAACTCATTTAGCTCATATCATAGGTAAACCACCCTTCACAAGCTTACCTGTGCAATGTACACATGGAGTCCCATACCCCCACATATACAAAGTAAACTCATTTAGAAGTCATAAGTATAATCTACATGCATAATCATAATTCATGTCTTGACCTAGTGATGTACCGTGGTTTCACGGTATTTTCTAATGCTTTTTTCTTAAGTTTAGTGTGTGTCGAGAGCCTTTTTGTGTTGATTTTGATATAAGTTTCTCTTTGTTTGCAGAAAATCTGTCCAAGGATGAACGCGGGAGTTTTTGAGAAAGAATTGCAAAAGAGACCACCTACGGAACCTATGACGGTCCGTCATGCCTGTGACGGTCCGTAGGTGGCATCGTAGTGAAGGGAGAAGTTGCTGAAGGAAATTTGGGGAAGTCTGACCAAGTGTGGGATTACGGAAGTCCATGACGGACCGTCACAGCTACGACGGTCCATCCTGCTGGTTCGTCGTAATGATAAGAGAGTAGTCCCAGTACCCAAATTCCAAGAATTGAAGTATTTTGGAACAAAGACCCTCGACGGACCGTCGTGCTTGAAACGGTCCGTCATACCTGTCCGTCGAGGGGAATGAAGAAAGCAACAGAAGAATGGTGAAGTATGGGACGACGGAGTCTATGACGGTCCGTCGTGTCCATGAAGGTCTGTCACGTGGTCCGTCGATCCAGACGCGTTTGGACAGATTTTTAGTAAATAGATTTCTTATTTGATTAGGTTTCGTTTTTTATTATAAATAGTTGGAAAAACCTCGTTTTTGGGGTTAGACTTTCTGGATAATTTTTAGTTTTTAGTTCTTCTATTATTTTATTGAATTCTCGATTTTGGGAAAGAAGATACTTTTTCGGGAATTGATTGTTGGTGATTTCGTTGATTAATCAAGTTAAATTCTGGGAAATTATTCGTTTTCATAGAAGTAAGTGCATGAATTCTTCCATTAACAATATGAATTGTGTAATGACGAACATGGGTAACTAAACCTCATAGCTAGGGTTGTGGGAACCATGGGTGAATAACAAGGTAATAATCTAACTTAAAATAACAATTCTAGAGTGGTGTCTTGCATGTATTGATAATTCTTTCGTTTAGAAGTCTTTTTAACGGTGGCCAACGTTAGAACTCGCCTTAATGCTACTTGCCGGACCAAGGAGGTAGATAATAGGAAAAGAATTATCAACATAGATTTAGTGTAGACTATCTAATAGGCTAGTATTGGTTGGTACGAGTTAATAACTTAGTCAAATACCGAATACGATGCTTAATATGAGGTAAAGATAAGGGTTTGTATAGCAACACACGTAGCCGGACCAAGGTGCGGAGTGAAATTCTCTAGATGCCGGACCAAGGATTTAGAGATACGTAACTTATCACTTTACATGCAAGATATCAGGATAGAATTGTTATAGTTAGATTTACCAAGTTAGGAACCTGTGGGGAACACTAAAGCCCTAGTTACTTTTATAATTTGATTAAACTTCGAAAGTGAATGTGTTAGTTGTCCATTTTTATTTAGTTAATCATTTTCATTAATTTAGAAATAAAATCCCCCTTTTTGTCTCTTTGTTTCTCGGAAAATAGTTGGCTAAATAATAGTAATAATAGAATAAAGTTAAGTCTGAACTATTTTCCTTGTGGGATCGATCTCAACCTCATTAGTTGGGTTCTTTACTTGATACGACCGCTTTACTTCTTATTTGAGAAGTAAGTTTGAGCGTATCAAATTTTGGCGCCGCTGCCGGGGAAAGTAGCTTTTAGATTAACTTAAATTTATTACTAAAATTTAGTCAATATTTTCCTGATTTTACTTTTTCTGTTGTTTTTGGTTTTCTATAGAATTGACGTCCTTGTATGCCAAATACACGGAGAGGAAGAGAACCTTTGTTTCCCTACGATCACGAGTTAGAGCGTACACTACGCAAAATGAATCGAAACTTGGGTATAAATGATGATGATCCAAACCTGAACATCCCAGCTCCGGTTGATGCTCATGGTCGATTATTACCTGATAATCCTATCAAGGTGCACAAAGGGGACAAAATCCCGCTCCACGTCCTCAAGAATACTACAGAGGTTATGATAATATTGCAGATTCTGATGGGCCACTTGTCTTGCCCCCTCTACCAGAAGGTCACACCTTTGTAGTCACTAGTAGTCTAATGCAAATGCTCACGGCTAGAGGTTTGTTTTCAGGACTACCGTCTGAGGACCCACATGCCCATATAGCTAAGGTGAGGGCAGTGTGTAAAAGCTGTGTAGGGAGGCCTGATTTGAATTTGGATGTAATAGGGCTAAGAGTATTTCCTCTCTCACTGACGGGAGAGGCTGCTATTTGGTTCACTGAACTCCCTTATAACTCAATTTTCACTTGGAACCAACTAAGGGACGTTTTCTTAGCACGTTACTACCCGGTCTCCAAGAAACTAAATCACAAAGACAGAGTGAACAACTTTGTGGCACTACCAGGAGAGTCAGTTAGTAGTTCTTGGGATAGGTTCACTTCATTTTTGAGAAGTGTCCCCAATTACCGCATAGATGATGAGTCACTGAAAGAATACTTCTACCGGGGACAGGATGATAATAATAAAGCGGTATTGGATACTATAGCAGGTGGTTCTTATGGGGAGTGTCCTTATGCTGAAATTGCCGAAAAATTAGAGAAAATCTCCCGGAACAATAAAGCATGGAGTACTAGGAAGTCAGATACGGGGAGAAATACGTTTGCAGTGCAATCCACACACAACCCAGCCACAGATGAGATTCGTGAAGAGATGGCACAGATGAGAACTGAGCTTGGGTTGGTGTTAAAACATGTCACTGGGGTGCAGAAAAGATAAATGCAGTGAACTACTTGTCTAAACCACCACCACCAACTGATGAATATTATTATGAGGAAGATTCCCATTCAGTAAATGATCAGACGGGGGGTTTCCGACCGAATGCCCAAGGCTCGAATCAGGAGAATTGGCGCCAAGGTCAAGGAAATCAAGGTCGGAACTTTGGTAACTACAACCGTGAGGGTAATGATGTTCGTGATGGAAATTACAACCGTGACAACAACTTCAACAGGGGTAACTATGGTAACAGAAATGAGAGAAGTGGGCCCTATGTTCCTCCTCAGAATCATGAAGTTGCTCCTAGGGATGGTGGAGGTAGTATGGCGCGAGTTGAGGATATGTTGCACAAGATGATGAGAAGGTTCGATGCTAGTGATGAGCACACCAAAGAGTTAAGGAGTGATGTAGCAGGTATTGGACAGAAAGTTGATACACATGCCATATCAATTAAGCAGCTTGAATTGCAAATGGCTCAGTTATCTGCAACTGTGAACACAAGGCAACCGGGCACTCTTCCTAGCAACACTGTCCAAAATCCGAAAAATGATGGACACTGTA
Source organism: Solanum lycopersicoides (assembly GCA_022817965.1). NCBI lineage: Eukaryota > Viridiplantae > Streptophyta > Magnoliopsida > Solanales > Solanaceae > Solanum > Solanum lycopersicoides. Next base: position 4,146 of record JAJJBR010002065.1, read on the forward strand.
TGGCAATTACTACTCGTGGTGGAAAACAAACTATTGACCCACCTATGCCGTCTATTGTGGAAAAGGTGATGAAAGATAATGATAAAGTGGTAGAGGTTAGTGATGAAGTAGAAGATAACACTGATAAAGATGCTGAAGTGCCTAAAAAGGTAACTCCCATGCCTAGACCTCCACCACCCTTTCCTCAAAGATTAGTAAAAAAGACCGAGGATGGCAAATATCGGCGTTTTATAACAATGTTGAAGCAACTTTCTATCAATGTCCCTTTGGTAGAAGCTCTTGAACAAATGCCCGGTTATGCCAAGTTTATGAAAGATTTGGTTACAAAGAAAAGATCGGTCACTTTTGAGGATGATGACAGAATGCAGCATTGTAGTGCTATTGCTACAAGGTCTTTGGTGCAAAAGAAAGAAGATCCGGGTGCATTTACTATTCCTTGTACAATCGGGTTATTACATTTTGCGAAAGCATTATGTGATCTGGGGGCAAGCATAAATCTCATGCCCCTCTCGATTTACAAGAAGTTGGGTTTGGGTGACCCAAAGCCCACTGCGATGCGGCTACTGATGGCCGATCGAACAGTAAAAAGGCCTATAGGGATACTCCATGATGTGCTAGTAAAAGTGGAGTCGTTCATATTTCTGGCAGATTTTGTTATTCTTGATTGTGAAGTCGATTTTGAGGTGCCTATTATTCTTGGGAGGCCATTCCTTGCTACGGGTAGAGCCTTAGTTGATATGGAAAAGGGGCAGATGAAATTTCGATTGAACAATGAAGAAGTGACTTTCAACATTTGTAGGTCCATGCGGCAGAGTGGTGAGCTCCAATCGGTATCTGCCATATCCTACAAAGTTGGTGAATCACCCGAGACACAAATAGAAGAACGTCTAGGTGTAGAAGCACTGGCGCAGTGATAATGAATTTTGATAATGAATGCATTGAAGAATTGGGTCATTAATCGTGCTCTTGATCGTGGTAATGTTCGGTTTAAACCGAAGAAATATGAGCTAGATATGAAGAATCGCGAGTCTCCACCCGCTAAACCATCTATAGAGGAGGCTCCAAAGCTAGAACTAAAAGCTCTCCCACCTCATCTCAGGTATGAATTCTTAGGAAACAGTGACACATTGCCGGTAATCATTGCATCAGATCTGAATAAACAACAAGTAGAGAGTTTGGTCAAAGTGCTAAAAAGGTTCAAAAGAGCTATTGGGTGGACCATTGCGGACATTATTGGGATCCCTCCTGGTATTTGTTCTCATAAAATCCAACTCATGCCCGATCATAAGCCAAGTATTGAGCACCAAAGACGCTTAAATCCACCTATGCAAGAGGTCGTGAAGAAGGAAATCATAAAATGGTTGGATGCTGGAGTAATATATCCGATCGGCGATAGTAGTTGGGTATGCCCTGTTCAGTGTGTACCTAAGAAAGGGGGAATGACTGTGGTCCCCAATGAAAAGAATGAACTTGTTCCAATGAGACCGGTGACTGGATGGAGGGTGTGTATGGATTACCGGAAATTAAATGCATGGACCGAAAAGGACCATTTTCCCATGCCCTACATGGATCAGATGTTGGATAGACTCGCTGGAAAAGGGTGGTACTGTTTTCTTGATGGTTATTCAGGGTATAATCAGATTTCTATTGCACCAGAAGATCAAGAGAAGACCACTTTCACTTGTCCATATGGGACCTTTGCATTCAAGAGAATGCCGTTTGGGCTATGCAATGCACCCGCCACATTTCAGAGATGTATGATGTCAATATTCTCCGACATGGTCGAAGATACTATTGAGGTTTTTATGGATGATTTTTCAGTGGTTGGTGAATCATTCGAGAAATGTTTGAGCCATTTATCTGAAGTTCTTAAGAGATGTGAAGACTGCAATTTAGTTCTCAATTGGGAAAAATGCCACTTTATGGTCAAAGAAGGTATTGTTTTGGGCCATCGTATTTCAGAAAAAGGCATAGAAGTTGATCGAGCCAAAGTCGAGGTGATAGAGAGACTTCCTCCACCTATCTCTGTAAAAGGTGTGAGAAGCTTTCTTGGGCATGCAGGTTTTTACAGGAGATTCATTAAAGATTTCTCTAAAATTGCACATCCATTGTGCAAACTGTTGGAGAAAGATTGTAAATTTTCTTTTGATGAATCCTGTCTTAAAGCATTCGGCGATCTCAAAGAAAAACTGGTATCTGCACCTATCATTATTTCTCCGGATTGGAGCAGTCCATTTGAGGTGATGTGTGATGCGAGTGGGGTTGCCCTTGGTGTGGTATTGGGACAAAGAAGGGACAAAATCCTTCATCCCATTTACTATGCTAGTAAAGCCCTCAATGAAGCTCAGAAGAACTATACAGTAACTGAACAAGAGCTCCTTGCCGTAGTATTTGCTTTTGAAAAATTTCGCTCCTATTTGCTAGGTACTAGAGTTATAGTGCATACTGACCATTAGCCCTGAGATATTTGATGGCGAAGAAGGATGCGAAACCGAGGTTAATTCGTTGGGTATTACTACTGCAAGAATTTGACTTTGAGGTAAGGTATAGGAAAGGGACCGAAAATCAAGTTGCTGATCACTTGTCCCGTTTAGAAGATGAAGCTATGAGAGAGTTGGGGATAAGACTGATATTGATGACATGTTCCCCGATGAGCATGTATTGGCTGCCTCACAGGACCTGATTCCGTGGTTCGCTGATTTTGTGAATTACTTAGCTAGTGATATTGTTCCATCGGACCTGTCTTTTCATCAAAGGAAAAATTTCATGTACGATGTGAAGAAGTTCTTTTGGGATGAACCATACTTATACAGGAGCTATGCTGATGGGCTTATTCGGTGTTGTGTGCCAGAAGTTGAGATACTGAGTATTTTAGAGGCATGCCATTCCTCACCCTTTGGTGGACATCATAGTGGTGTCTGGACTGCTCATAAGATCTTACAAAGTGGTTACTATTGGCCAACTATTCATCAAGATGCTCATGAGTTCAAAGCAGCGTGTAGATGCCAAAGAGATGGCGGCATTTCAAGAAAGCAAGAGCTCCCTCTAAACCCCATTCTTGTGATTGAGTTATTTGATGTTTGGGGTATTGACTTTATGGGTCCGTTTGTGAGTTCTCATGGAATGAAGTATATTTTAGTAGCAGTTGATTATGTATCTAAGTTGGTGGAAGCTATCGCCCTCGCGAACAATGAGGGGAAGAGTGTCACTGCGTTCTTGAGGAATCGGCGAATGAGGTGATTGAGGCATATCATCTTGATGAAGTCTGAGTAATCGAGTGTCCTCAGTCGTGCCGCGACGTTAAATCAGGCGCTGGTTGGGAGGCAACCCAATATGAATCATCTAACCACTTTATAGTTTTCTTTCTAGTAAACGGTAGCATTTTCTACTAATGGGTTGTCAATTTTCAGGTAGCACATCTCCAGGAAGTTCTGCAGAAAATTACTCTGCCACATTCACTGACGGATACATCGACAGACCGTCACGCATGTGATGGACCGTCGCATTACTCCGTCGTGCCAGGTACGTTCTTGATTTTTTGGCACATGCGACAGAACCTATGACGGACCGTCACAGATGTGACGGACCGTCATCGGGGTTTTGTCACTTCATTACCCAGCAACTCGACCCGACCCGGCTAAGGAATTTTAAAAGTTTTAAAACCTTTGTAAACTCCCCACCCCTTCATTAAACCGTTTCTTTCCCTCTTTCTCCCATTTCCTCCCCTTTCAACTTCCTTCCCTTCCCAAATTCCCCACATTCTCCCTTTCCCCATCCCAAATCTCCTTTCTTGGTCGGAGTCTGCTGCTGTGATTCTCAGTTTTCTTGTTGGGTGCCATCACTTCCGTGTTGTTTTCTCCTCTTCCAAGGTATGTGTTTCTGAACTCTACCCATTTACTCTTCATTTTGGTTTTTATTTACTATTAGCATGTGGGTCTTTGATCTTTGACCATATCTTGTCTAACCTAGGTTATTAGTCCCACGAAATGCCTTGATAAAACTCGAGAAATTAGGGCTTTAGACTTGTAAATTTGATAGGTATTTAGGTTAAAGAGCGTTAGGGAAATGTTGGGTCTTTGGTTTGAATCACATGGGTTGATTGTGGCATCCCCAGTTCTGTCTCTGAATGACAGAACGAAACCCCGATGACGGACCGTCGTAACCACGACGGACCGTCATAGGGTCCGTCCCAACACCCCACAACTTGTTTTCTCCAAGTGTCCACCAACGAATACATGTGACGGACCGTCATGCCCACGACGGTCCGTCCTGCACAACCGTCTTGGTTGTCAGAGACCCCTGTCCCAAGGGTCTCAATAATTTTTCCAAGTGTCCACTGACGGACACATGTGACGGACCGTCATACCCACGACGGTCCGTCCTGCACAACCGTCGTGAAGGTCGGTCAGAGACCCCTGTCCTAAGGGTCTCAACACTTTTTCTAAGTGTCCACTGACGGACACATGTGACGGACCGTCATACCCACGACGGTCCGTCCTGCACAACCGTCGTGACGGTCAGAGACCCCTGTCCTAAGGGTCTCAACACTTTTTCTAAGTGTCCACTGACGGACACATGTGACGGACCGTCATACCCACGACGGTCCGTCCTGCACAACCGTCGTTGGTCAGAGACCCCTGTCCTAAGGGTCTCAACACTTTTTCTAAGTGTCCACTGACGACACATGTGACGGACCGTCATACCCACGACGGTCCGTCCTGCACAACCGTCTTGGTTGTCAGAGACCCCTGTCCCAAGGGTCTCAATAAGTTTTCTAAGTGTCCACTGACGGACACATGTGACGGACCGTCATGCCCACGACGGCCTGTCCTGTACAACCGTCGTACCAGTCAGAGACCTTCCTTCTGAGAGTCTATATTGTTAAGTATTACATGACGGACCCCATGACGGTCCGTCATACTCACGACGGGCCGTCACCAGGTTCGTCGTGCCTTACTGCTACTACAGAGCTGTTATTACTGCTCTGAATTTATGTGTATTTTGTCTCATTTTTTTCTTGTCATGTTTGCTCTTTCTAGTACTAATGATGATTATTTACAGGTACTACCTCTCATGGCACCTAAACAAGATCGCGTTTACGCACGTGGGCGTTCCAAATCTGTCGCCCCGTCTGCCCGACTGGTGATAGGCTCTGATGATGAGCATGATCCCGAGTACGTGCCCCCAGGCACTGCTACTACAGCACGAGCTCCACGTGCACCGAGAGCACGCCCAAGAAGGTGGCGTCCGGCGTAGTCACTGCCTCCCAGTCTGATGAGGAGCGCACACTGACCGGCACACCTTCTGGGTCAGCTGCTCCAAGACGAAGGAGCATCTGGCTCCTTAGGAGTTTCGTGGTCAGAGGAAGCCTCCGGGTCCGCAGAAGCCTCTGCACCCCCACACTACACAGTCTGCCTCGGCTGATGAGGCTGACAGCACTGACTCCACTCCTGGCTCACCACTGGAGTTCCTGCCCCGGTTGCCGACCAGCCCAACCGGTGGTGTGTCGACGGGCAATACCAAGTATACTTAGACGCCAAGGTTCTCAATGACAAAGGCGTCATGACACGGACCATTACACTGGAGAGGCGGGTCCTTACGGGAAGTCTCCCCACCATGCCGGATATTCACACTCTCTTCACCAGACACCGGCTGGAGTGGACGGCTCGTTCTTTGGGCCGCTACAGTGAGGAGTTGGTCCGAGAGTTCTATGCCTCTTATGTGGCCACTCTCCGATCACAGATAGATAGGCGGGCTGCCCCCGCCAAACAGGCCCCACTTGAGCACGTCCGAGTACGCGGCATACAGGTCGACATCTCCTGCCAGCCATCCGCCGATATCTGTACGGCGAGGATGTTGATACCACCAGGACACCTCTCACCGCCGAGTTCGACTACCGGTGGCAAATTGTTAAAGAGGGCGGTTCTTACGTGAGCCATCGCTGAGAGAGACCACCAAGAGGTGGATGGCCCAGCACTTGTCTATTGATGGAGAGGCTGCTGATTGGGTGATGGAGCCAAAGGGAGCCATCAGGAAGGCCAACTTGACCTTTACGGCCAAGTTTCTTTGGTTGATAGTCCGCCACTGCCTTTCCCCCACTGCTGCTGATAATATAGTCATATGGGATCGTGCAGTTCTGATGGCCGCAATGATGGCAGGGTTCGAGGTCGACTTCGCTTGGCTTCTACAGGCGGTCATGCACGAGAGGGCCTTCAAGGTCACCACGACTTACCCTTTTCCTTGCATGGTTTTCTCTTTATGCAGATCCGCAGGTGTGCCCATTTGGCACATTGACCAGCTCAGGACCCCGCAGGGAAATGTTGACATCGGCCTCATCAGGGATGAGGCCAATGAGTTGGCTCCACGCAGAGGGCCCGCCCGGAGGTGGTCCCACTTGGTGAGAACCTGGCAGATACCATAGAGCATGCTCATGCGGCTTCCCAGGCTGCTTCTGCACACACTGACACTACCCCGGTCGAGTCTATCCCGGGTAGTAGCACTGCCCCGAGCTCCTCTCGCTCGGCTCCTTCCGCCACTCTGGTCCCACTTGCTAGGGTCCAGAAACTCGAGGCACAGATGGCTACACTTCTGCATCACATCCAGCCTTGGATGCAGAGTCTATTGCTGAGGCAGAGGAGCGCATGGAGCGCAAGATGGCACAGCACACAGAGAGGAAGATCGCAGAGGTACATCAGCGCTTAGACGCTTTTGAGTTGCGAGTGCTAGCCCGACCAGCACCTCCGGTGGACATGTCGACCCTTCAGGCTGCGGTTGAGAGTCTGCGGGCTGATCTTGATACGATCTTAGAGGCGAGGGTGCCTGAGTCTGAGGCCCCTTCTGCAGAGCCTGCTGAGGACACAGTGATGGCTGCTCTTTTTGCCACTTCTGATGTTCCACCACCTCCCCCACGAGAGCATGCCAAGAGACGCAGGGTCGAGAGGAGGATGAGGCTAGGGCGAGGAAGAAGGAGCGCCGTGAGATGGAGGCTGCGAGGAGAGCCTCGATTGCTGACGAGGAGGCCCGTACGTTGAGGGCTGTAGAGTTAGTGCCGGGGCGTCTAGCTCCAGAATTGTAGATACTGTGGGAGGCACTACTGATGGTGTTGTGATGCTGAGGACACTACTGAGGGTGTCCAGACTACGCAGGGAGTGGGTTCCGGTAAACCGGACCCACCAGCTTGCTGATCGCGGCGCTTAGCGCCTCAGGTTTGCTTCACTTACCTTTCGCGTATTTTAGTTTTTTTTATGCATTGGGGACAATTGCATATCTTTTATTGGGGGTGGGTAAATGAAAGTGACTTGGGTGAATTCTGAGTAGCCCAAGTTCACGATCCTCTTTTGGGGTTTTCTTGCCTGTGTTCTTTTCCCAAAAGACTGATTACTTTATTGTTGAACCGGCATGTCATATCTTATGTACATAGTATAAATCTGAAGCATGATGGCAAAACAAATATGATACCCGATAATCAAAATGATGCATGACTAGGCATAGTAATGATAATTGTGTGGTTTGAAACATGAAATAAAGATACACTACTGCATGATCCTGAATCTAAGACTCGAACTAGGTGTCTATAATCTGGGAATGTAAGGAATGTCAAGTGAGTGTGAGGTGAATTCGAATGTCCACCATCAATACTGAGCTAGAACTTGCCTGGTTAGTCCTGCTAAAAGTGAGTCAAATCAAACAATTAGGAAAGGATCATAGGCCTTTGTTCGAAATAGTCAATCTTAAGCCTAAAAAAATAACAGAAAACCAAATGAAGTTAACCCTTATTGATCCAAATGATTTTAGCCTGAAAAAAAGATCTTTCTTTTGTCATTCCAACTGATCTTCTCGGGAACAATGTGTTGGCCTGGTCCCTCCTTGGACATGTGCAACTCATTATGCCAAAAAAGCATAAGTTGAGGGTGGCTAATGCAGAAAGCAACCTTGTCGTGGCCCTGACCCAACCATGGGTATTGTGAACCTTAACTCATGGCAAAGTCATGAGTTGAGGGTGGCTGTTATAAGGAATACTCCGGAAAATTGGGGTTTAAAGAAAAAAGTGACAAAAAAAATAAAATAAATAAAAAAAAAAAAAAATAAAAGAGAAAAGTCACTCACATATAAGGATGAGAAAGGGAAAGCAGCAAGGTAAAAAGAAAATGAGAAATTGGGCGAAATAGAATGATAAAAAGGTAGTGCGTTTAGTCGATATGTCAAGGAGGGCAACAAGTCACTAAAATATACCTAAATATACCCTACTGACCCTGAGCCTATGTTACAAGCTAAAAAGTCCTATTGTGATCCTAAGAGTTGTATGGCGAACTTAAAGTGTGAAAATAAGGGCAAGCCTATGGCATATGTATAAATGAGTTGTGAATTTGTTCTGAGAGTGAGTGTCGAAAGTGATCCTTTACTCAAACTGAAATCATTGTGTGAAAAATGAGGATGTTATTTGAAGTGAGGACAGTAGTTGCAACACCGGAAATATTAGCACCTCGGTGAGAAATTGAAGAGGATAGGTGTCATTGCGTAGTGAGTCTGTGTCATGGTCTGATTCTACACAAGTCAATGCCTAATAGTGATACCATGCATGAACATAATGAGAATGATCGGGATTGATAGCCCAAATGATTGCGAAAGTTAAAATATGGATACTCTTGTACAAAGATTTTGTAGTGAGTCATAGTGCGTCGCTTGAGGACAAACAACGAATTTAAGTTGAGGGTGTTGATGTACCGTGGTTTCACGGTATTTCTAATGCTTTTTCCTTAAGTTTAG
>JAJJBR010002066.1:0-32518 GCA_022817965.1 Solanum lycopersicoides
ACCAACATATAACTCTATCAATCTAACTTGGCTAGTCCGCTTAACATGGAAAGAAAGTTCCTAGCTACCCAGAAATATAGCTCCCTAACGTCAGATATTCTAACACACAAACACTGAACTTTGAAATTAAACACCAAAAAGACATCAAATCATCACGTCATGTTTAAGAACAACCATGAATATGTAAAAACATCTCTGTTCCCGAACAGAGTATTCAAAACATTCATCCAGGTTCACCATCCTATGTTCCCAAGCATACTAAAATCTTTATAGTGACCTGTTAAAGTCAAAGGCAAAACACAGCTTACCACTCCATCAACCAACACGTTTTGTTTCTGTTTTGCATTTCCAAAACATGTTTAGGCCAAAGATTACCAGAATTGCTGATAACGACTCCATCCAGTACAACAAAATACCACAACTTCTGCTTTAGATCGATGCCATTGAAACTTTTGTTTCTCTGGCGAGTATCTGTTTCAGAAATTTGTTAGTTTCCAATTTGCCTAGGCTTTGGATTTTCGCATTTCACTCAGTGCTGGATGGCCTTGCCACTAAAGCCTTGATTCGCTTTCATGTTCAGCCCGTCTCTAATAGTAATCATCAAAACTTAACTGTGCTCATATTCAATTTAATCTGATGTCTGAGAAGCTGCCGAATCTCTCATCAACACCTCGCTGGGCGCACCACACAGTTCCGAACATCCCAAATTATCATGGAAAAGAATAGAAATAGAGAGTAAATGAATAAATAGTTAGTGAAACTGAATCTTCAATTCCTTTGTCAATTTTGGTAGAGTCGTATCATTGCAAAGGAGCAAATGAAAGATCAAAAAACTCTCCAAGAGTAATCCAGATATGAAGAACGTTTTTGACAGTTAAGAGCGGATGGAAGCCTTGTTTTGGTATAATAGTTCGGTTGGATCCAGATTATCGACGCTATCTGCATAAAATGATAAATATCAGGATGGCCAAAAAGAAAAGTACATGGTATGACAATACAAGTGAAATGAAGCCAACATTACCTCAAAGATGATCCAAGTTGAAATCGCGAGAGAAGGATAGACGAAAAATATTGTACATCATCTTTCTTCCCTCTAAACTAATTGTTGTAGGCTCATGACAGGAACAGTTGGAAAGAAGAGTAGCTTTTCTAGATATATCAACTGTATATCGCCCAAGACTAAATGACCTTAGCTTAGGATGAAAATTAATACTCAGTAGGGTTTACGGATTGTGCTATTGTCATTTAGCACAAATCCTCAGCAATGGGCATGATTAGAGATGCAAACTTTCAAACGTGATCAGAAGATAATGGTTAACAAATTTAATTTTAGGCTAATCACTTATTAAAATCCTCTAAAGAAGGCGTGGAAGATGTATTCACATTCCATGAGATACAAATGCAAGTCAATGTGAACAAATAAAAAAGAGTAAGGGATCTTGTATGGTGGATAGTTATAAATGGATGTAAATGGATGTTTAAGGACGAAATGTTGAATGAAATTTTTGTCGAGCAAATGTATCAAACGATCAACATTAGGACATACTTTTGGACTACTAATGTCAAGGGTAACTCTCAATGTTATTCCTATATGAAACCTGAAGAAACAATCGAGAATGGGAATAAATCCAATGGTAGGGAATGTCAAGTCCTCTAGTGTTTCCCAGACCTTTTGATCAAATTTCACCTCTCGAATTCTACAGCAAGTATATTGCCAATCCACAGAAAGTGTACTAGTTCTTACAACATCTCGAAAAGACAACTTATTTAGAATGTCATCGATTAAACGAATGGGAAGGTTGCTTAGTTGATCAGGAAAGGTAAACGTAGTCTTTGTTCATCTGGAAGCATGATAATCTGTAGAAAATAAACAAGAATACCATTAGTAAGGTCCTGGTATACGCTACACCAACAACAAACAAATGTCTTCACCTTATTCAATTAACATGTCACAACTCTAACAATAAAAGAAAAGGTGCATAATTTGTAGATCTCATTTGCTTTGATTTCTTTAATTTGCAACTCTTGATGGCTTAGGTTAAATCAAACACATATAAAGTATTTTTGCATATAATTTTAAGAGAACTTACAAGTTTAAATTAGTGATGTTATACTTATTGTACTAGAAAATTATAGTATTGAGTGCTTACATCAAAACACTATATGAATGACATGTGTTTATCGTAACATTATAAATCAATAGATAACACTTGACACTTTCTTCAACACTAAAAAGGAGTCATTTGGTAGTATATATAAAAATAGTATTTGTATTAAATTTTAGTACAATGGTTTGACTGTAAATTTAACTTTGGTACAACTAATACTAGTATTACAATTAACATTTTTTGGGATATATGACCCTTGTGCTACAAGAATCTGAAAATAATAATTTAGTGAATTACACACTTAATTTCAATATTTTGGTGAAAGAGAATAAAATAATACATCATGAAATTTTAATTTATGTATAAGCTATTAATAAGAACACCAAAATCATGTGACATAATATTATTTTGTTAATTCAAATATTCATATCCAAACACTTAGTTAAACCTAAAACCATCAAAACTTGAATGAGAAATCAGATTCCTTTATATTAAAAAAAATGTTGATAATTGAGCAAGGTGATAATCATTATTCAAGACTAAGCCATAAGTCCATATGCCTTTAATCTATGTTTTCTCAAGATAGCATAATTAGAATTTCAGAGATATTTTACTTTTTCTTAATAGTGTAATTATTTGAAAACTACAATCTTAAGAGGAAACAGGTTTGAAATAACTTAATTTTGTTGCTACCATTACACAATGAATCAGAGTATACTATAGTTCTTTTTTGAAAAAAAATATTACTGTTGTTATTGTTGTTTTAGTTAGGGTTTCTTCAGAGGGTGGCTCAATGCCATTAAAGAAGAGGCATATGCCTTAGGCCCTCAAAATCGAAAGACCTAATTTTTTAGTTAAAATAAAATTATCTTAAGATTTTTGTAGCAAAAACAAAGAATGTTTTAATTTTTTTGGAACTCATTTTTATGGATCAATTTTTAAATTTAACTTCCACATGGTATGCTTAACATCATAAAATATAAAACTATTTTAATCAAAAAGAAAGAAATAACTTAAATCTCATGTTAAAAAAGTAATAAAAAATTATGCCTCCAACTTATTTTTGGCTTTAGACCACTAATTAGATTGAGCCGTCACTGAGTTTATTTATTAATTATGTATACTACCTAATGGTAAAATGCTCAATTAAGAAAGGACATATGTTAAATACTTATTAATTTTTTCTTCTTCATATATTTTACTTGTCATTTGCTTTCAACACTCTCTCACCACCTCAACACCAAAAAAGGTGTATTTATTACATTTCAAAATAGTTCTAGGAGGTATTAGGACATGTAAAGAAAATGTGTCCTTAAAATTTCGATCGTAGTTCAAAAGAGTATTTATGCCTTTTTTAAAAAAAAGATTTAACACTTAAAAACTTGACTATGTTTTTCCATAACTTTTTCTTTTTGGAATTCGTGGGTTCTAGGACTAAATAAGAATCATTCTCTTTCTTTTAGTTAGATTCCTAACATGATGTATTAAATCTATCAAAAAAAATTGTTGTAGTTTATTAAATGCCCATTCTTAACACATTTTTCTTTCTTAAATCTTAATAGTGGTTATCTAAAATCTTATGTCATAATAGAACATAAAAATCTGTATCTATAACAAGCAAAAACGACCTTAAGAATTGAAGACTTCAAGTGCACCAATAAACTTAAAAGAAATAAGGGTTTTAGCTAGATTCAAATCCTAGTTTTGAAGGTGATTTCTTTAGCACAAGGATAGCTCTACACTCATTAAGAGTGCGCTGTTAATTATATCTTTTTTATTGTCAGAGATAGATATACATGTATATGCATCCACACATATGAATGTGGGTCACACTACAAAAAAAGTATTTTGACGGATATTAGCGACGAAACTAATTTCGTCGCTATATAACAACGGATTAGCAACGAATTAGCCATTTCGTTGCAAAAATTACAAACATTTTTTTGAGTTATAATATAGCAACGGATTGGCGACGGAATATGTTTTTTGTCGCTAAATAATAGTAGGAAACTTTGGCGCCTTAAATTTCTATACGGATTTTGCAACAAAGTAGGTGCTACAAATTTTTAATATATTGCAACGGAATGAGTGACGAAAAAGTGTTGCTAGAATTCTAAATATATTTTTTTGGAATTTAAATTATGTAGTGACAGAAAGTTCTGTCGCTAAAATTTAATGTAGATAATTATATTTATTTGTAGCGACGGATGTCATAATCCATCGCTAAGTTCGTTGCTAGTTTTTTTTTACCAAGTCACACTCATCAGTCCATAGAAAACACAAAAAGGAAACAAAAAATTAAAATCCCTAAAAAATAGGGTTTTCTCCCAACAGCAGCAACTGAGAGATTCTCCTGTCTATCAGATATTGCTCTCGTCCCTTCTCCTTTTGATTTCTCCCGTCTCCTTCTCCTTTCGATATCTCCCGTCTCCTTCTCCTTTCGATTGCTCCCGTCTCAGGTGAAATTGCTCCTGTCTCGGGTGAAAGGTGAAATTGCTCTTGTCTTCTTCATCCTCAGGTGAAAGGTGAGCTTCTGCATTTGGTAATTTCTCTTTTTTCATATGTTCGGTGAGCTTCTAATGCAGTGAAGAAGAGGGTGTTGACTTCTATTTGGTGAAAAATAATTGGGGGAATGGGATGGGGTTATCAGGGAAGACCATTAGTCTTCTTTAAACTTGCTTGGATATGTGATGTTAAGCTATTGATGTACACATTATGAGATTCTTGTATTTATTTATTGTATGTTCTCTTCTAACTTGCCCTTTTAGCTGCTACCCTTTTTTCAAAACAACTACTAGTTAGAAAGCCTTAAGTTTTTCTTAGAACACTTAATGATAGTGTGTTCAAATAAAGAGTATACCAAGTACTTCCTTACAGATGTGATGCTTATTTGGTTTTACATTGCTTTTGGCAACACAAAACTTTTGCTATTTTCTTATACAACTTCTGTTTCCTTCCTTTTTTCGAACATGTGCTCTGTGTTAGGTTGTCGGGCTTAAGAGAGAATTCATTATTTTAACTTATCAGGAAATAGAGGAAGAATTCACTTATCAGTTTGCTCCACTTCTTCCTCCTCATCTTCTGCCTTGTCATCTTCTGCCTCATCATCTTCAGCCTCTTTGGCGATATCATCAACAACATCATTATCATCTACCACATCAGTAGGTTCTACGTCTATTATTTCCGACTGCTTGGCATAATTTTCACTTAATCCCTCCCCAAGAAAGCGGCGTTTCCAGAATTCTGTATTTCTTTCATGCAACTTTATACGTGAGATCAACTCATCAAACTTTTCATCAACCTGAAAAAATAAAACAATATCGCTTGTGAGGAATGACATGTATTTGCCTGATATCTCAAGACAACTAGTTACAGTTAATACACTTGGAATAACATTTACCTCTTCTTCTTCCTCCTCAACTGGAGGAACCCAAAGTGGCCTGCCTCTAGAGAGATTTATTCTCCTTGCTTTCTGCACTCCTTGGTAGAGTAAATTTCTGGTTCCATCTGTTGGTAGACCTTGTGCTTCTAGTTCTTCCTTTAATTCTGATACAATCATTTTACTAGCAGCTTTTGGTTTCAAGGCACTCTGTTCAGGTCCTTTGATGACTTTCCTCAGTCTCTCCTCAATATGTTGTCACATCCCGAAACCACACCCTAGAAGTTAGGTGCAATCTTGGATTGCGACCGGCATATTCGACCTCTCGGAGGTCTCATACAAGCCTCTAGTATCATTCATCGCATATACATAACGAAAAGTAGTGCGGAATTAAAACTTTTCGTAAAATAATATAGAAGTCTTTAAACTCTTTCATATATGTAGAAATAGGAAAAACACTAAGTCTCTATCATCATCTTAAGACATGATAATACTTGGGATACGGCCCATACGAATTGAATACATACTACTATAGTCTATTACAAACTTCATTAAAAAGGAACATAAAATGACATATATGCCCTCGAGTCAAATGAGGACATACTTCAACTCTTCTTGAACGATCTCCTTATCCAAGTCTTCTTCCCAAAGCTCTTCACCTATTAAGAACTATAGATAGAAAATAAAGCATGGAATTAGTACAACCACATGTACTAAGTATGACATTATGCATAAAAATCATGAAAACGGACTTTATTGGAAATATGCATCTTTTCATTTTATAAATCATATTTTAATCATAACAACATCAATTATCATCATAGAAACACATAAGATAACATTAAACCAAAAATATCAATTATTAAGAACACCTTACAGTGAATTATATTCACTGTACAGTGAAGTACTTTCACTTCTCCTTTTAACGCCTTCTAGCATGTATTCCTCACTTAAAGTCATCCTAAGATTCACTTAAGTCACACAAAGAGAGACCGCCCATACACCCTCTCTAGATGTGCCTAAACGACCCTTAAGATTACTCATAATGAGACACATACACACATACAAAGCATCTTAAACATCAAGGTAAGATTCTTCTACCAAAGGTGAATTCTAAGTCTCACTTGAGTGAGTTGTGAAGCAACCGCCCATACAATCCCTTACACACACACTCAAGAGATCCAATAGACTCCCTAGGATAGAATCATTCTCACTAAACACACCACCGCATAGATGATAGGACACTCTCCCTCCAAAGGCTATCCAAAAGACCTACTTAAGTAAATCAAGAAGATAACGTCCATGATTGACCTCTTCAAGATTACCTAAATAGTCCTTAAGACTACCTAAGACTTAGATCATGTCAACAACACCAAACCTTTTCCCTAACTAGAGTCATTCTCAAGACTTCCGTAGATAAGCTATGAAGAGATCATCCTTTATGCCCTCTTCACAATTTAACTAAAGAATCCATAAGCCACTCTAGATTAGGTACTTATTCACTTACATACTCCATAACGTAAGTCATTAGTTCATTAGGTCATTAATCCATTAATTCATTAAGAGACTCATACAATATATAAGGACATTAAAGTAATGGTCTTAGACAAGACCTAGGAACTCCACATAACACCATCAAAGTCTATTGTGCAATGTCTAAATAGCGTCTCATACCACCACTTAAACCTCATAAACTTCTCTAATGCTAATAGGTATTCCATATGATGAGAATAGGCAATAACCGACATAGAGCATGGTAGAAAATCATGGAATCCGAAGTTCTATCCTACTTCGATGAGGTGTTCTACTTGTCAATGGTAGAACATAAAGATCCCATGTAGGCACATGGTTAAGGAATATGAAGGGCGTAGTAAGCATTCTAGTCTTTTCCTTAACTATAAATACTTCCCCCTTGCTCATACTCACTCGGTGCTAGCCTTAGTTCTCATAGATCAATTTACATTAGGGTTCATATAGATGGGTCCCATATCTAGTTCATGACCCAATTACATTCACCCTACCAAAGCAAGGTCCACTAGGGCATATCTCACTATGGCGACAAGAAGCTCATCGCAACTTTTCTAAGGTATGATATGATGCCGTTCCATCCAATCAACCTTAAGTTTATCACTCATTTCATGAAGGATACCATTACGGCTAACTACTTCACGATTTATAACCTTACCACTTGGTTCAAGGTTCCACATAAATGACCCTTTAATCATAATTCAAGGTCTCACCTATATTCATTTATTCAAGACTAAGACCCTTTAGGTTCCTAAGTCAAGACATCACATATTCACAAAAGCTTCAAGTAAGGGACACAAGTCTACCTAAACAAGACACAACATACTTCCATTTAACACATATAGTCTATCTTCCTTTAGACTCTTAGGAATGACCCTTAACCTTATTTAGTCAACCTATTCATTACCTTAACATTATCAACTTAACCATTTTAGACTCATCTAACCAATTTAAGAACAACAATGTATCAACTCTAAGACTACACACTTAACACATAGTCAAAGCATAACATAATTTCCTAGATAGTATCAATAGTCTAACACATACTTTCACATATAGGTAGATATGATTACACATCACCAAATCAACTACACAACTAGCCATATAAGTTCAAGTAGTACCGACAAGGGCATGATCATCAATGTACTAGAAAGTAACGCCGACAAGGCCACATCATTTCACATAACATCGCCACCAAAGGTGGACCAAACCAATCATAATAGAATCTAAGTATAGATAACATTAAAATAAAGGAAATGGGGCAGCATACCACCATCCCATCATCAACATTTCAATTCAAGTCAACTTACTCAATTTGATGACACAAGACCCTTACCCAAGGCCATGACACCATTTCAATTCACAATTATAGAAATCAATGAAATATAACCCAATTCAATATAGATTAAACAATCCAATATCAATTTGATACCAATTGAATACAATTCTTACATCAATAGAAAGCCCACAAGAAACTACACATGAATTCATCAACATTAAGCCAATATCAAGTAACCCATAATTTAGTCAAAATCTCAGGTTCATCAATTTCATGGGTTCATAGAATTTAGGTTAAAATAATCAATACAACATCAATCTAATCCATAATAGACTTTTGAAAACCTTTAATGCAAGAACCCATGGAAGAACTATGAAATTGGACAATTCCTCTTTGAAAACTTTGAAAACATCTTTGAAAGTTGGGCTCCTTGATGAAACGAGTTTCAAGGATCAAAAGTCATACCTCAATGAAGATAATTCTTCACTTTGATGAAGAATCTCCACTTAAAACGTCACACCAAGCTCTTCCTTGAATTTGGTCTTCAATGGAGACTTTGGGATTTCTTAAGGACTTTGGGATTTTTGTTTTTGGAAGAATGAATTATTCTAAGTGTTTAACCTTTATATACTTGTTTAAAACACCCAAATACCCTTAATAAACCGCCTAAATTCTTATTTGGAAGTGGGGTGAATTTACCAACTAACCCTTAAGTTGGCAGCAACCTGCGCAGGAGAACCTGTCTCCACAGACGGAGGGACCTACGGACCGTCTCAAGACCAACGGACCGTCCTGTTGGTCCATGGTCTGGGACTGAGGCTGGTCCTTGGTTCCTTCACTCCCCAGGCTTACTCCCTACAGACGATACCCATTGACGGGGCGTCGATTGACCCACTGGGCATCGATGCCTCCGTCGTTTGGGGCTTGCCTAGGACAGCCTTGTCAACCAAAGTTGGGTCCTTCCTCAAGATCCCTTGGATGGTCCTTGGGGATAATTTCCCAGAAGTTTCCAACCTAAATACGATCGTCTATGAGTTTACCACCTCTCACATAAATTTCATCCAAAACGAACACGTAAAACTCGACGAAACACGCCTAGACACACAAGGTCGATTCAAGGCATATCTTTCGAACAACATGAACGTTCTTGGACGTTTGACCTCCAAACTTCACGAAACTTGACACACCGCCTATACATGCTATAATAACTCATTTAAGGACCTTACAACATCATGAATCACACATAAACACATAGAACCACATATGAGGCAATTAGGTGACTCAGTCGTCGAACGTCTTAGTCATCCCTTGACGTTTGACTTCCAATACACCTAATACTTTAGATACTACCTCTATACCATATTATAGACACTTTAAAGACCTTATACCACCATTACCAACATGTTAGGATCTAGTTAACCTAAGTCATTTTCGAGGTCTTACATTCTCCCCCACTTGGACAACATTCGTCCTCGAATAACACTTGCCACTCTCCGAACATTTCCAAGATTAGAGAATCAACTTAGCAGCACATAACCAAAACATATAACTCACAATCAATAAGAGAACATCAATTTCCCATAGTTCAAGACAATCACAACACAACAAGAAACTAGAATCCAATTCTATAACTTATTATGCTACAAAACTCACCTGCTTCATTCCAAATAGGAAAAACTCATTTTACATTCAAGATCATACTTATATACATCAGTTATAACCACATAACAAGAATTTTAGACCAAAGGATCAAATAGTCAGTTTCGCCAAAATTTTACAGTAAGCAGGTTCACGCTACAGTGATTTTACTAAATTTTTCAAACATGCAACTTTTTTGGCAATTCATGATATAAACATGCTAATATGCAAAGTAACATCATATAAACACATCTTATAACATGCTCATAACTCAATAAAACACACAATGCAAGAAGTTTAATGAAATTCAATTTCAACCAAACTCCTAAACATCATGCACATGCAATAACTTCTAACTATACTCCCCCACTTAAAAGGAACTCATACTATAAAAAGAGAAACAAGGACTTACCAATGTCATCACCACTCTCACCCGGATTCTTACCTCTAGTCCGGAGTGCTTAGAAACGCCTCTTAGTCGGAGCATCTTCCTTTGGGATACTAGGCTCAACCTTCTTACCCTCCTTCCTAGAAGCAATGCTTGGACAATCTTTCACCTTGTGCCTATCTTTTCCACATCAAAAACAAATCCCGGTACCCGCTAGACACTCACCAAAATGTGTTTTACCACAAGTGGCACATGTAGGTTTGCCATTGTAAGAACTACCTCCTCTCTCAAACTTCTTCTTAGGAACACTAGGTCCATCTTGAGTTTGAACCCTCCTTTTGAACCTAAGTTGCACTTGATCACCATCAACACTCTTTTTCAAGTTTCTCGACATCCTCCTAAGGTTAGACTCTGCAATTGATTGTGCATACAACATGTGTTTATTTAAGGTCATATCATCATACAACATAGCCGTATAGCATTCTTCCCTCACTAAGTCTCTCAACCTAGATGACATAGTGCTCTCCACAACCCTAGGCACCATGTTAAAGTTTATTTGAGTAGTCACGGCTTGGGTTAAAGCAAGCAAAGCCTCACTAATCTCTAGATTAGTCAACTCCGGCACCTCATTACCTCCTCCCACTTTAGGAGCATGATAACCTTGAGGAGGCACTTGAGCACCTTGGACATATTGCCCACCTTGAAGCACTTGCTCAACTTGAGGAGGAACTTTCTCATTCACCCTTCCCTCTTCCATCCTTCTAGCGGCCATCTTCCTAAAAACACAAGGGAACGCATTAAGAAGGATACTCATAACATAACTCTACCGCACGACATAGGAGTAGAAATGAAGGGAAACACTATCGTCCTATAGCCTCTCACCCAAATATGTGTCGCGACTCACACCGATGGTCAAGATTCTACTAGACGTGACGTTTTGAGACTTTTTGATACCTAAGACTACTTTCATTTACCTATGCTCTGATACCAAGCTTGTCACATCCCAAAACCACACCCTAGAAGTTAGGGTGCAATCTTGGATTGCGACCGGCGTATTCGACCTCTCGGAGGTCTCATACAAGCCTCTCATATCAATCATCGCATATACATAATGAAAAGTAGTGCGGAATTAAAACTTTTCGTAATAATATAGAAGTCTTTAAACTCTTTCATATATGTACAAATAGGAAAAACACTAAGTCTCGTTCATCATCTTAAGACACGATAATACTTGGGACACGGTCCATACGAATTGAAAACATACTAATATAGTCTATTACAAACTTCATTAAAAAGGAACATAAAATGACCTATATGCCCTCGAGTCAAATGAGGACATACTTCAACTCTTCTTGAACGATCTCCTTGTCCAAGTCTTCTTACCAAAGCACTTCACCTATTAAGAACTATAGATAGAAAATAAAGCATGGAATTAGTACAACCACATATACTAAGTATGACATTATGCATAAAAATCATGAAAATAGACTTTATTGGAAATATGCATCTTTTAATTTTATAAATCATATTTTAATCATAACAACATCAATTATCAATATAGAAACACATAAGATAACATTAAACAAAAAATATCAATTATTAAGAACACCTTACAGTGAATTATTGTCACAACCCAAGACCATACCCTAGAAGATAGGGTGCAATCTTGGATTGCGACCGGCGTCGTCGAACTCTCAGAGTTCTAAGACAAGCCTCATTCATATCATTCATCGCATATACATAGTGAAAAGTAGTGCAAAATTAAAACTTTTCACTAAAACATAATATAGTCTTAAAAACCTCTTTCATATAAAAATAATAGAAATGTTAAGTCTCAATCTCATCATCTTAAGACACTAGAGTACTTTAATACGAAAATAGAACTAACATAGTCTTATTACAATACTTCATAAAAGAAACATAAAACGAGATATATGCCCTCGATACAAATGAGGCCATACTTCAATTCTTCTACTCGGACGATTCTTCTAATGCCCAAGTCTTCTTCTCCAAAAGCTCCTTACCTACCAAGGACTCTAGATAGAAAATAAAGCATGGAATTAGTACAACCACATGTACTAAGTATGGCTATATGCATTAAAATCATGAAAACCGACTTTATTAGAAATATACATCTTTCATTTAGAAATCATAGATTAAACATAAGAACATCATTTAGCAATTAAGAAACACATAAGATAACATTTAATAAAAAAAATAACATTTTGAAAGGCTCACTTTACAGTGAAGTCACTTCACTGTTACAGTGAAGTCACTTCACTGTTACAGTGAAGTCACTTCACTGTTACAGTGAAGTCCAAACCTTCACTTTTAACATCTCCTAGCATGTAATTCCCTCACTTAAAGTCATCCTAAGATTCACTTAAGTCACAGAAAGAGAGACCTCCCATACACCCTCTCTAGATGTGCCTAAACGACCCTTAAGATTACCTACGATGAGTCACATACATACTTAGAAAACAATCATAAACATTTATGTAAGATTCATCTACCAAAGGTCAATTCCAAGGTTCACTTGAGTGAGTGTGGAGCGACCGCCCATACAATCCCTTTCACACACACACAAGAGATCCTATAGACTACCTTAAATAGAATCATTCTCACTAAACACACCAACACTTAGATTAGAAGACATTCTCCTTCCAAAGCCTATCAAAAGACCTACTTAAGTAAATCAAGAAGATATGTCCATAGTACAATGACCTCTCCAAGATTACCTAAATAGCCCTTAAGACTTCCTAAGGTTTAGATCATGTCAACAAGATTAACCAACTTCCCTAACTAGAGTCATCCTCAAGACTTCCAAAGATAAGACATGAAGGGACCATCCTTTCATGTCCTCCTCACACTTTAGCTAAGGAATGCTTAAGTCACTTTAGATTAGGTACTCAATCATTTACATAGTTACTAACATAGGTCATTAGATCATTAGTTCATTAAGACTCATACATCACATAAGACACTCACATAAAACATCACATAAGACACTCACATAATGGATCACATAATGGTCTTTGGACAAGACCTAGGAACTCCACACAACACCTTCAAAGTCTATTGTGCAATGTCTAGATAGCGTCCCATACCACCACCTAAACCTCATAAACTTATCTAATGTTAATAGGTATTCCACATGATGAGAATAGGCAATAACCGACATAGACCATGGTACGAAGTTCTATCCTACTTCGATGAGGTTGTTCTACTTGCCAATGGTAGAACTTGGACACATCCCATGTAGGCACATGGTTAAGGAATATGAAGGGTTTCTTTGTATTCTAGTCTCACACATAACTAGAACTACTTCCCTTGCCATACTCACTCGGTGCTAGCCTTTGTTCTCATAGATTAATTCACATTAAGGTTCATATAAATAGGTCCTTATCTAGTTCATGACCCCCTTTACATTCACCCTACCAAAGCAAGTTCCACTAGCGCATATCTCACTTTAGCGACAAGAAGCTCATAGCGATTTTCCTAAAGTATGATATGATGCCGTTCCAGCCAACCATCCCTAAGTCCATCACTCATAACATGAAGGATACCATTACGGCTAACTACTTCACAATTCATAACCTCGCCACTAAGTTCAAGGTTCCACATAACATTGACCTTCTTATCATTAAGGTCTCTCTTATAATATTATTCGAGACTCTTAACTTACTAAGTCAAATCATCACATAATAATATTCATATAAGCATCAAGCAAGGGACATAAGTCCACCTAAACAAGACACCACATATTTCACTTTAACATACAATACAAGTCATTCTAGAAGTACTTAGGAATAACATCTTATAACCTAACATAACTTCATATAAGAACACATATACTTTCACATATAGATAGACATTATCATATATCACATAATCATCATATACTTCAAGTAATGCCGACAAGGCCATGATCATCATATTGCATAAAGTAACGCCGACAATGCCACATTAATTCACATAACACCGCCACCATAAGTGGACCATACCAATCACAATAGAATAAAAGTATAACTAATATCAAATTAAAGAAAACGGGGCAGCATACCTTCATCACCATATCCACACCTCAATTCAATGCCAAATCAACCAATTCAACATCACAAGGCCCTTACCCATGGCCATGAACAATAATTCAAAGCAATAACCATAAAACTCAAAGAATCTACATCAATTCAATCTACGTTTAACAATATAATATCAATTACATATCAATTGAACACAATTCTTATATTATTAGAAAGGCCATAAGAAACTACACAACAATTCATCAATATAAGCTTAATATCAAGTAACCCAAAAAGTAGTCAAAACTAGGGTTCATCAATTCACATGGGTTCATAGGTAATTTATGTTGAAATCATCGATACAATATCAATTAGATCATAACTCAATATTTAGAAATCATTTATACAAGAACCCATGATAGAATCCCGAAATTGGACAATTCACTTTAGAAAACTTTGTAAAACACTTTGAGAATTGGGCTCCTTAATGAAATAAGTTTCAAGGATCAAAAGCCATACCTCAAGGATGATAATTCTTCACTTTGATGAAGAATTCTCCTTCAAAACGCCACACCAAGCTGATCCTTCAAGTTGGACTTCAATGGAGGTTTTGGGATTCCTAAGAGACTTTGGGTTTTGATTTTTGAAGAATGATCAAGTCTCTAGGGTGTTAACTACTTATATAGTTAATTAAAATACCCATAAGACCCCTAAACAACCGCCTAAACTCGTATTTGGAAGTGGGGTGAATTTACCAATTCACCCCTAACTTGGTAGTAAGTCTGCGCAGGAGACTAGCTTCGCGACGACCTGCCCATGACGGGGCGTCACGGCTGACACGGGCCGTCATGGACCCCCGTTGCAAGCTCCAGTGGCTTACCAAGGGTCCCCTCTACACCCTTGGACAAGGCCCCAACGACGAAACCCTTTTGACGGGGCGTGACAGCCTTGACTGGCCGTTGACAGCTCCGTCGCCAAGGCTGTCTGGGACAGTCTGCCATCTTATTTTGGGTCCTTCCTCAAGGGCCCTTTGATGGTCCTTGGGGATAAATTTCCCGGACGTTTCCAACCCAAATACGATCGTTTATGATTTTAACACCTCTCACATGAATTTCATCCAAAACGAACACGTAAAACTCAACAAAACTCGCCTAGATGTACATGGTCGACTCAAGGCACATCTTTCGAATGCCTTGGACGTTCTTGGCCGTTTGACCTCCAAACTTCACGAAACTTTAACCACTGCCTATACATGCTATAATAACTCTATTAAGAACCTTAAAACACCATGAAACACACATAAACACATAGAACCACATTTTAGACGTTTAGGTGACTTAGTCGTCAAACGTCTTAGTCATCCCTTGATGTTTGACTTCCAACACCTCTAATATTTTAGCTACAGCCTATATACAACATATTAAACATATTTAGGACCTTATAACACTAAGACCAACATGTTAGGCTCTAGAGCACCTAAGCTATTTTCAAGGTCTTACAATCTCCCCCACTTGGACAACATTCGTCCTCGAATGACACTTGTCACTCTCCGAATACTTCCAAGATTAGAGATTCAACTAGCAGCACATAACCAAGCCATACAACACATTATCAAGAAGAAATCATCAATTTCACACAATCAAGAGATTCACAACACAACAAGAAACTAGAAGACAATTCTATAACTCGTTATGCTACAAAACTCACATGCTTCAATCCAAATAGCAAAAACTCATTTTATATTCAACATCATACTCATATACATCAGTTCTATCCACACAACAAGAATTTTAGACCTAAGAATCAATTATTCATTTTTACAAAAAATTAACAGTGAGCAGTTCTTAAAGAAACAATGATTTTAGCAAGTTTTTCCAAAAATGAAATTTTTAGGTAATTCTCTATATAGACATGTTAATATGCAAGATAACATCATGTAAACACATCATACAACATGCCCAAAGCTTCATAACACACACAATGCAAGAAGTAAATGAAATTCAATTTCAATAAAACTCCTAAACATCATGCACAAGCAACAATTCAAGAACTTCTATCCCATCTACAAACCATACTCCCCCACTTAGAAGGAACTCATACTATCAAAAGAGAAACAAGAACTTACCAACATCATCATCACCATCACCCGACTTCTCAATTCTAGTACGGAGTCCATAGAAACGTCTCTTAGTTGGAGCATCATCCTTTGGAACACTAGGCTCAACCCTCTTGCCCTCCTTCCTAGAAGCAATGTTTGGACAATCTCTCACTTTGTGCCCATCCTTACCACATCCAAAGCAACTATCGGTACCCAATAAACACTCACCATAGTGTTTCTTGCCACAATTTGCACAAGTAGGCTTGCTATCCTTAGAACCACCTCCTTTCTCAAACTTCTTCTTAGGAACTCTAGGTCCATCTTGAGTTTGAATACTCTTTTTGAACCTAGGTTGCTCTTGATCACTAGCAACACCCCTTTTCAAACTTCTAGCCATATTTCTAAGTTTAGACTCCTCAATAGATTGTGCATACACCATGAGTCTAGATAGGGTCATATTATCATAAAGCATAGCGGTACGACATTCTTCCTTCACCAAATCGGCTACTCCGGTACAAAAGCGACTCATTTCGTCTCTTGGATTGGACACAAGAGAAGGAGCATACCTAGACAATGTCGAGAATTTCAAGGAGTACTCCTCAACACTCATATTGCCTTGCTTGAGATTAATAAACTCCTCCACCTTGACTTCTCTTCTCTCTCGGGGAAAGTACTTGCCAAGAAAAACTCCCTTAAACTCTTCCCACTCAATAGGACCCAAATCTTCCGGCCTATTGTCCTTCCATTGAGTATAGCAAATTTGAGACACATCTCTCAATTGATAAGAAGCCAACTCCGCCTTCTCCCTAGATGTAACCCCCATAGCACTCAAAACTTTGTACACACCATCAAGGAACTCTTGGGGATCCTCATTCACCTTAGAGCCAAGAAAGATAGGAGGATTCATCCTCACAAAGTCTCTCAACCTAGAAGTCATAGTGCTCTCCATAACCCTAGGCACCATACTCAAATTGATTTGAGTAGTTACGGCTTGAGCCAAAGCCATCAAAGCCTCTCCAATCACCCTATTAGACAACTCCGGTACCTCATTACCTCCATCCACATTAGGAACATGATCACCTTGGGGAGGCACTTCATCACCTTGCCCATCTTGGACACCTTGCTCATCTTGAGCAACTTGCTCAACTTGAGGAACCTCCTCATTCACCCTCTCCTCTTCCAATCTTCTAGCGGCCATCCTTCTAGTATTCATCTCCTAGAAAACACAAGGAAACTCATAAGAAGGATAATCATAACATTTACTCTACCGCACGATATAGGAGTAGAAAAGAAGGGAAACTCTATCGTCCTATAGCCTCTCGCCCATAGATGTGTCGCGACTCACACCGATGGTCAAGACTCTGCTAGACGTGACTTGATGAGACTTTTTGATACCTAATACTACTTTCACCAACCTATGCTCTGATACCAACTTTGTCACAACCCGAGACCATACCCTAGAAGATAGGGTGCAATCTTGGATTGCGACCGTCGTCGTCGAACTCTCAGAGTTCTAAGACAAGCCTCATTCATATCATTCATCGCATATACACAGTGAAAAGTAGTGCGGAATTAAAACTTTTCACTAAAACATAATATAGTCTTAAAAACCTCTTTCATATAAAAGTAATAGAAATGCTAAGTCTCAATCTCATCATCTTAAGACACTAGAGTACTTGAATACGAAAATAGAACTAACATAGTCATATTACAATACTTCATAAAAGAAACATAAAACGACATATATGCCCTCGATACAAATGAGGACATACTTCAATTCTTCTACTCGGACGATTCTTCTAATGCTCAAGTCTTCTTCTACAAAAGCTCCTTACCTACCAAGGACTATAGATAGAAAATAAAGCATGAAATTAGTACAACCACATGTACTAAGTATGGCTATATGCATAAAAATCATGAAAACGAACTTTATTAGAAATATGCATCTTTCATTTTGAAATCATAGATTAAACCTAAGAACATCATTTAGCA
Organism: Solanum lycopersicoides; assembly: GCA_022817965.1. Lineage (NCBI taxonomy): Eukaryota > Viridiplantae > Streptophyta > Magnoliopsida > Solanales > Solanaceae > Solanum > Solanum lycopersicoides. The sequence continues at coordinate 18,432 of JAJJBR010002066.1, forward strand.
ATTAAGAAACACATAAGATAACATTTAATCAATAAAATAACATTTTAAAGGCTCACTTTACAGTGAGTTCCCTTCACTGTACAGTGAAGTCCCTTCACTGTACAGTGAAGTCCAAACCTTCCCTTTTAACATCTCCTAGCATGTAATTCCCTCACTTAAAGTCATCCTAAGATTCACTTAAGTCACACAAAGAGAGACCGCCCATACACCCTCTCTAGATGTGCCTAAACGACCCTTAAGATTACCTACGATGAGTCACATACATACTTAGAAAACAATCATAAACATTTATGTAAGATTCATCTACCAAAGGTCAATTCCAAGGTTCACTTGAGTGAGTGTGGAGCGACCGCCCATACAATCCCTTTCACACACACACAAGAGATCCTATAGACTACCTTAAATAGAATCATTCTCACTAAACACACCAACACTTAGATTAGAAGACATTCTCCTTCCAAAGCCTATCAAAAGACCTACTTAAGTAAATAAAGAAGATATGTCCATAGTACAATGACCTCTCCAAGATTACCATAATAGCCCTTAAGACTTCCTAAGGTTTAGATCATGTCAACAAGATTAACCAACTTCCCTAACTAGAGTCATCCTCAAGACTTCCAAAGATAAGACATGAAGAGACCATCCTTTCATGTCCTCCTCACACTTTAGTTAAGGAATGCTTAAGTCACTTTAGATTAGGTACTCAATCATTTACATAGTTACTAACATAGGTCATTAGATCATTAGTTCATTAAGACTCATACATCACATAAGACACTCACATAAAACATCACATAAGACACTCACATAATGGATCACATAATGGTCTTTGGACAAGACCTAGGAACTCCACATAACACCTTCAAAGTCTATTGTGCAATGTCTAGATAGCGTCCCATACCACCACCTAAACCTCATAAACTTATCTAATGTTAATAGGTATTCCACATGATGAGAATAGGCAATAACCGACATAGGCCATGGTAGCAAGACATGGAATCCGAAGTTCTATCCTACTTCGATGAGGTTGTTCTACTTGCCAATGGTAGAACTTGGACACATTCCATCTAGGCACATGGTTAAGGAATATGAAGAGTTTCTTTGTATTCTAGTCTCACACATAACTAGAACTACTTCCCTTGCCATACTCACTCGGTGCTAGCCTTTGTTCTCATAGATTAATTCACATTAAGGTTCATATAAATAGGTCCTTATCTAGTTCATGACCCCCTTTACATTCACCCTACCAAAGCAAGTTCCACTAGGGCATATCTCACTTTAGCGACAAAAAGCTCATAGCGATTTTCCTAAGGTATGATATGATGCCGTTCCAGCCAACCATCCCTAAGTCCATCACTCATAACATGAAGGATACCATTACGGCTAACTACTTCACAATTCATAACCTCGCCACTAAGTTCAAGGTTCCACATAACATTGACCTTCTTATCATTAAGGTCTCTCTTATAATATTATTCGAGACTCTTAACTTACTAAGTCAAATCATCACATAATAATATTCATATAAGCATCAAGAAAGGGACATAAGTCCACCTAAACAAGAAACCACATATTTCACTTTAACATACAATACAAGTCATTCTTGAAGTACATAGGAATAACATCTTATAACCTAACATAACTTCATATAAGAACACATATACTTTCACATATAGATAGACATTATCATATATCACATAATCATCATATACTTCAAGTAATGCCGACAAGGCCATGATCATCATATTGCATAAAGTAATGCCGACAAGGCCACATCAATTCACATAACACCGCCACCATAAGTGGACCATACCAATCACAATAGAATAAAAATATAATTAATATCACATTAAACAAAACGGGGCAGCATACCTTCATCCCCATATCCACACCTCAATTCAATGCCAAATCAACCAATTCAACATCACAAGGCCCTTACCCATGGCCATGAACAATAATTCAAAGCAATAACCATAAAACTCAAAGAATCTACATCAATTCAATCTAGGTTTAACAATATAATATCAATTACATATCAATTGAACACAATTCTTACATTATTAGAAAGCCCATAAGAAACTACACAACAATTCATCAATATAAGCTTAATATCAAGTAACCCAAAAAGTAGTCAAAGCTAGGGTTCATCAATTTACATGTGTTCATAGGTAATTTATGTTGAAATCATCGATACAATATCAATTAGATCATAATTCAATGTTTAGAAATCATTTATGCAAGAACCCATGATAGAATTCCGAAATTGGACAATTCACTTTAGAAAACTTTGTAAAACACTTTGAGAATTGGGCTCCTTGATGAAATAAGTTTCAAGGATCAAAAGCCATACCTCAAGGATGATAATTCTTCACTTTGATGAAGAATTCTCCTTCAAAACGCCACACCAAGCTGATCCTTCAAGTTGGACTTCAATGGAGGTTTTGGGATTCCTAAGAGACTTTGGGTTTTGATTTTTGAAGAATGATCAAGTCTCTAGGGTGTTAACTACTTATATAGTTAATTAAAATACCTATAAGACCCCTAAACAACCGCCTAAACTCGTATTTGTAAGTGGGGTGAATTTACCAATTCACCCCTAACTTGGTAGTAAGTCTGCGCAGGAGACTAGCTTCGCGACGACCTGCCCATGACGGGGCGTCACGGCTGATACGGGCCGTCATGGACCCCCGTTGCAAGCTCCAGTGGCTTACCAAGGGTACCCTCTACACCCTTGGACAAGGCCCCAAAGACGAAACCCTTTTGACGGGGCGTGACAGCCTTGACTGGCCGTTGACAGCTCCGTCGCCAAGGCTGTCTGGGACAGTCTGCCATCTTATTTTGGGTCCTTCCTCAAGGGCCCTTTGATGGTCCTTGGGGATAAATTTCCCGGACGTTTCCAATCCAAATACGATCGTTTATGAGTTTAACACCTCTCACATGAATTTCATCCAAAACGAACACGTAAAACTCAACGAAACTCGCCTAGATGTACAAGGTCGACTCAAGGCACATCTTTCGAATGCCTTGGACGTTCTTGGCCGTTTGACGTCCAAACTTCACGAAACTTTAACCACTGCCTATACATGCTATAATAACTCTATTAAGAACCTTAAAACACCATGAAACACACATAAACACATAGAACCACATTTTAGACGTTTAGTTGACTTAGTCGTCAAACGTCTTAGTCATCCCTTGACGTTTGACTTCCAACACCTCTAATATTTTAGCTACAGCATATATACAACATATTAAACATATTTAGGACCTTATAACACTAAGACCAACATGTTAGGCTCTATAGCACCTAAGCTATTTTCAACGTCTTACAATTATATTCGTTGTACATTTAATTATTCACTGTTACAGTGAAGTACTTTCACTTCTCCTTTTAACGACTACTAGCATGTAATTTCCTCACTTAAAGACACACTAAGATTCACTTAAGTCACACAAAGAGAGACCGCCCATACACCTCTCTAGATGTTCCTAAACGACCCTTAAGTTTACTCATAATGAGACACATACACACATACAAAGCATCTTAAACATCAAGGTAAGATTCTTCTACCAAAGGTGAATTCTAAGTCTCACTTGAGTGAGTTGTGAAGCAACCGCCCATACAATCCCTTACACACACACTCAAGTGATCCTATAGACTCCCTAGGATAGAATCATTCTTACTAAATACACCACCGCATAGATGATAGGACACTCTCCCTCCAAAGGCTATCCAAAATACCTACTTAAGTAAATCAAAAAGATAACGTCCATGATTGACCTCTTCAAGATTGCCTAAATAGTCCTTAAGACTACCTAAGGCTTAGATCATGTCAACAACACCAAACCTTTTCCATAACTAGAGTCATTCTCAAGACTTCCATAGATAAGCTATGAAGAATCCATAAGCCACTCTAGATTAGGTACTTATTCACTTACATACTCCATAACGTAAGTCATTAGTTCATTAAGTCATTAATCTATTAATTTATTAAGAGACTCATACAATACATAAGGACATTAAAGTAATGGTCTTAGACAAGACCTAGGAACTCCACATAACACCATCAAAGTCTATTGTGCAATGTCTAAATAGCGTCCCATACCACCACCTAAACCTCATAAACTTCTCTAATGCTAATAGGTATTTCATATGATGAGCATAGACAATAACCGACATAGACCATGATAGCAAAGCATGGAATCCTAAGTTCTATCCTACTTCGATGAGGTGTTCTACTTGCCAATGGTAGAACATAAAGATCCCATGTAGGCACATGGTTAAGAAATATGAAGGGCGTACTAAGCATTCTAGTCTATTCCTTAACTAGAACTACTTCCCCCTTGCTCATACTCACTCGGTGCTAGCCTTAGTTCTCATAGATCAATTTACATTAGCGTTCATATAGATGTGTCCCATATCTAGTTCATGACCCAATTACATTCACCCTACCAAAGCAAGGTACACTAGGGAATATCTCACTATGGCAACAAGAAGCTCATCGCGACTTTCCTAAGGTATGATATGATGCCGTTCCAGCCAATCAACCTTAAGTCCATCACTCATTTCATGAAGGATACCATTACGGCTAAATACTTCACGATTTATAACCTTACCACTTGTTTCAAGGTTCCACATAAATGACCCTTTAATCATCATTCAGGGTCTCACCTATATTCATTTATTCAATACTAAGACCCTTTAGGTTCCTAAGTCAAGACATCACATATTCACAAAAGCTTCAAGTAAGGGACACAAGTCTACCTAAACAAGACACAACATACTTCCATTTAACACATATAGTCTATCTTCCTTTAGAATCTTAGGAATGACCCTTAACCTTATTTAGTCAACCTATTCATTACCTTAACATTATCAACTTAACCATTTTAGACTCATCTAACCAATTTAAGAACAACCATGTATCAACTCTAAGACTACACACTTAGCACATAGTCAAAGCATAACATAATTTCCTAGATAGTATCAATAGTCTAAGACATACTTTCACATATAGGTAGCTATGATTACACATCACCAAATCAACTACACAACTAGCCATAAAATTTCAAGTAGTGCCGACAAGGCCCTGATCATCAATGTACTAGAAAGTAACGCCGACAAGGCCACATCATTTCACATAACACCGCCACCAAAGGTGGAACACACCAATCATAATAGAATCGAAGTATAATTAACATCAAAATTAAGGAAATGGGGTAGCGTACAACCATTTCATCATCAACACTTCAATTCAAGCCAACTTACTCAATTTGATGACACAAGACCCTTACCCAAGGCCATGAACACCAATTCAATACACAATTATAGAATTGAATGAAATCTAACCCAATTCAATATAGATTCAATAATCCAATATCAATTTGATAACATTTGAACACAATTCTTACAACAATAAAAAGCCCATAAGAAACTACACATGAATTCATCAACATTAAGCCAATATCAAGTAACCCATAATTTAGTCAAAATCTTAGGTTCATAAATTTCATGGGTTCATATGTAATTTAGGTTAAAATCATCAATACAACATCAATATAATCCATAATAGACGTTTGAAAACATTTAATGCAAGAACCCATGGAAGAACTATGAAATTGGACAATTCCTCTTTGAAAACTTTGAAAACATCTTTGAAAGTTGGGCTACTTGATGAAACGAGTTTCAAGGATCAAAATTCTTACCTCAATGAAGCTAATTCTTCACTTTGATGAAGAATCTCCACTCAAAACGTCACACCAAGCTCTTCCTTGAATTTGGTCTTCAATGGAGACTTTGGGATTTCTTAAGGACTTTGGAATTTTTGTTTTTGGAAAAATGAATTATTCTAAGTGTTTCACCTTTATATACTTGTTTAAAACACCCAAAATACCCTTAATTAACTGCCTAAAGTCTTATTTGGAAGTGGGGTGAATTTACCAATTCACCCTTAAGTTGGCAGCAACCTGCACAGGAGAACCTGTCTCCACAGACGGAGGGACCTACGGACTGTTTCCAGACCAACGGACCGTCCTGTTGGTCCGTGGTCTGGGACTGAGGCTCGTCCTTGGTTCCTTCACTCCCCAGGCTAATTCCCTTTAGACGATACCCATCGATGGGGCGTCGATGGACCCACTGGGCGTCGATGCCTCCGTCGTTGTGGGCCTTCCTGGGACAGCCTTGTAGACCAAGTTGGGTCCTTCCTCAAGGACCCTTGGATGGTCCTTGGGGATATTTCCAACCCAAATACGATCGCCAATGAGTTTACCACCTCTCACATAAATTTCATCCAAAATGAACACGTAAAACTCGATGAAACACGCCTAGACACACAAGGTGGATTCAAGGCATATCTTTCGAACAACATGAACGTTCTTGGACGTTTGACCTCCAAACATCACGAAACTTGACACACTGCCTATACATTCTATAATAACTCATTTAAGGACCTTACAACCTCATGAATAACACATAAACATATAGAACCACATATGAGGTTACTTAGTCGTCGAACGTCGTAGTCATCCCTTGACGTTTGACTTCCAATACACCTAATACATTAGACACTGCCTCTATACCATACTATAGACACTTTAAAAACCTTAGACCAACATGACCAACATGTTAGGCTCTAGTTAACCTAAGTCATTTTCGGGGTCTTACATTCTCCCCCACTTGGACAACATTCGTTCTCGAATGGCACTTGCCACTCTTCGAACATTTCCAAGATTAATGAACCAACTTAGTAGAACATAACCAAACCATATAACTCACAATCAAGAAGATAACATCAATTTCCCATAGTTCAAGACAATCACAACACAACAAGAAACTAGAATCCAATTCTATAATTCATTATGCTACAAAACTCACCTGCTTCATTCCAAATAGGAAAAACTCATTTTACATTCAAGATCATACTTATATATATCAGTTCTAACCACATAACAAGAATTTTAGACCAAAGGATCAAATAGTCAATTTCGCCAAAATTTCACAGTAAGCAGGTTCAAGCTACAGTGATTTTACTAAATTTTTCAAACATGCACTTTTTTGGCAATTCATGATATAAACATGCTAATATGCAAAGTAACATCATTAAAAACATCTTATAACATGCTCATAACTCAATAAAACACACAATGCAAGAAGTTTAATGAAATTCAATTTCGGCCAAACTCCTAAACATCATGCACATGCAATAACTTCTAACCATACTCCCCCACTTAGAAGGAACTCATACTATAACAAGAGAAATAACGACTTACCAATGTCATCACCACTCTCACCCGGCTTCTTACCTCTTGTCCGGAGTGCATAGAAACGCCTCTTAGTCGGAGCATCTTCCTTTGGGATACTAGGCTCAACCTTCTTACCCTCCTTCCTAGAAGCAATGCTTGGACAATCTCTCACCTTGTGCCCATATTTTCCACATCCAAAACAAATCCCGGTACCCTCTAGACACTCACCAAATTTTTTTTTTACCACAAGTGGCACATGTAGGTTTGCCATTGTAAGAACTACCTCCTTTCTCAAACTTCTTCTTAGGAACGAACACTAGGTCCATCTTGAGTTTGAACCCTCCTTTTGAACCTAGGTTGCACTTGATCACCATTAACACTCCTTTTTAAGTTCCTCGACATCCTCCTAAGGTTAGACTCTTCAATTGATTGTGCATACACCATGTGTTTATCTAAGGTCATATCATCATACAACATAGTCGTATATCATTCTTCCCTCACTAAGTCTCTGAACCTAGATGTCATAGTGCTCTCCACAACCCTAGGCACCATGTTCAAGTTTATTTGAGTAGTCACGGCTTGGGTTAAAGCAAAAAAAGCCTCTCTAATCTCCCGATTAGTCAACTCAGGCACCTCATTACCTCCTCCCACTTTAGGAGAATGATCACCTTGAGGAGGCACTTGATCACCTTGGACACATTGCCCACCTTGAAGCACTTGCTCAACTTGCTCAACTTGAGGAGGAACTTCCTCATTCACCCTTCCCTCTTCCGTCCTTCTAGCGGCCATCTTCCTAAAAACACAAGGGAACGCATTAAGAAGGATACTCATAACATAACTCTACCGTACGACATAGGAGTAGAAATGAAGGGAAACACTATCGTCCTATAGCCTCTCGCCCATAGATGTGTCGCGACTCACACCGATAGTCAAGACTCTACTAGACGTGACTTTTTGAGAGTTTTTGATACCTAAGACTACCTTCATTAACCTATGCTCTGATACCAAGCTTGTCACATCCCGAAACCACACCCTAGAAGTTAGGGTGCAATCTTGGATTGCGACCAGAGTATTCGACCTCTCGGAGGTCTCATACAATCCTCTCAGATCAATCATCGCATATACATAACGAAAAATAGTGCGAAAACTTTTCGTAAAATAATATAGAAGTCTTTAAAATCTTTCATATATGTAGAAATAGGAAAAAACACTAAGTCCCGATCATCATCTTAAGACACGATAATACTTGGGACACGGTCCATACGAATTGAAAACATACTACTATAGTCTATTACAATCTTCATTAAAAAAGAACATAAAATAACATATATGCCCTCGAGTCAAATGAGGACATACTTCAACTCTTCTTGAATGATCTCATTGTCCAAGTCTTCTTCCTAAAGCTCTTCTCCTATTAAGAACTATAGATAGAAAATAAAGCATGGAATTAGTACAACCACATGTACTAAGTATGACATTATGCATAAAAATCATGAAAATGTACTTTATTGGAAATATGCATCTTTTCATTTTATAAATCATATTTTAATCATAACAACATCAATTATCAATATAGAAACACATAAGATAACATTAAACCAAAAATATCAATTATTAAGAACACCTTACAGTGAATTATATTCACTGTACAGTGAATTATTCACTGTTACAGTGAAGTAATTTCACTTCTCCTTTTAACGACTTCTAGCATGTAATTTTCTCACTTAAAGTCATCCTAAGATTCACTTAAGTCACACAAACAGAGACCGCTCATACACCCTCTCTAGATGTGCCTAAACGACCCTTAAGATTACTCATAATGAGACACATACACACATACAAAGCATCTTAAACATCAAGGTAAGATTCTTCTACCAAAGGTGAATTCTAAGTCTCACTTGAGTGAGTTGTGAAGCAACCGCCCATACAATCCCTTACACACACACTCAAGAGATCCAATAGATTCCCTAGGATAGAATCATTCTCACTAAACACACCACCACATAGAAAATAGGACACTCTCCCTCCAAAGGCTATCCAAAACACCTACTTAAGTAAATCAAGAAGATAACGTCCATGATTGACCTCTTCAAGATTACCTATATAGTCCTTAAGACTACTTAAGGTTTAGATCATGTCAACAACACCATACCTTTTCCCTAACTAGAGTCATTCTCATGACTTCCATAGATAAGCTATGAAGAGATCATCCTTTATGCCCTCTTCATAATTTAACTAAAGAATCCATAAGCCACTCTAGATTAGGTACTTATTAACTTACAAACTCCATAACGCAAGTCATTAGTTCATTAGGTCATTAATCCATTAATTCATTAAGAGACTCATACAATACATAAGGACATTCATGTAATGGTCTTAGACAAGACCTAGGAACTCCACATAACACCATCAAAGTCTATTGTGCAATGTCTAAGTAGTGTTCGATACCACCACCTAAACCTCATAAACTTCTCTAATGCTAATTGGTATTCCATATGATGAGAATAGGCAATAACCGACATAGACCATGGTAGCAAAGCATGAAATCCGAAGTTCTATCCTACTTCGATGAGGTGTTCTACTTGCCAATGGTAGAACATAAAGATCCCATGTAGGACATGGTTAAGGAATATGAAGGGCGTACTAAGCATTCTAGTCTGTTCCTTAACTAGAACTACTTCCCCCTTGCTCATACTCACTCGGTGCTAGCCTTAGTTCTCATAGATCAATTTACATTAGGGTTCATACAGATGGGTCCCATATCTAGTTCATGACCTAATTACATTCACCCTACCAAAGCAAGGTCCACTAGGGAATATCTCACTATGGCGACTAGAAGCTCATCGCGACTTTCCTATGGTATGATATGATGTCGTTCCAGCCAATCAACCTTAAGTCCATAACTCATTTCATGAAGGATACCATTACGGCTAACTACTTCACAATTTATAACCTTACCACTTGGTTCAAGGTTCCACATAAATAACCCTTTAATCATCATTCAGGGTCTCACCTATATTCATTTATTCAAGACTAAGACCCTTTAGGTACCTAAGTCAAGACATAAAATATTCACAAAAGCTTCAATTAAGGGACACAAGTCTACCTAAACAAGACACAACATACTTCCATTTAACACATATAGTCTATCTTCCTTTAGAATCTTAGGAATGACCCTTAACCTTATTTAGTCAACCTATTCATTACCTTAACATTATCAACTTAACCATTTTAGACTCATCTAACCAATTTAAGAACAACCATGTATCAACTCTAAGAGTACACACTTAACACATATTCAAAGCATAAAATAATTTCCTAGATAGTATTAATAGTCAAACACATACTTTCACATATAGGTAGATATGATTACACATCACCAAATGAACAAGACAACTAGCCATATAAGTTCAAGTAGTGCCGACAAGGCCATGATCATCAATGTACTAGAAAGTAACGCCGACATGGTCACATCAATTCACATAACACCGCTACCAAAGGTGGACCAAACGAATCATAATAGAATCTAAGTATAGATAACATTAAAATAAAGGAAATGGGAGAGCATACCACCATTCCATCATCAACACTTCAATTCAAGTCAACTTACTCAATTTGATGACACAAGACCCTTACCCAAGCCCATGAACACCAATTCAATACACAATTATAGAAATCAATGAAATCTAACCCAATTCAATATAGATTCAACAATCCAATATCAATTTGATAACAATTGAACACAATTCTTACATCAATAGAAAGCCCATAAGAAACTACACATGAATTCATCAACATTAAGCCAATATCAAGTAACCCATAATTTAGTCAAAATCTTAGGTTCATAATTTCATGGTTCATAGGTAAATTAGGTTAAAATCATCAATACAACATGAATCTAATCCATAATATACGTTTGAAAACCTTTAATGCAAGAACCCATGGAAGAATTATGAAATTGGACAATTCCTCTTTGAAAACTTTGAAAACATCTTTGAAAGTTGGGCTCCTTGATGAAACGAGTTTCAAGGATAAAAAGTCATACCTCAATGAAGCTAATTCCTCACTTTGATGAAGAATCTCCACTCAAAACGTCATACAAATCTCTTTCTTGAATTTGGTCTACAATGGAGACTTTGGGATTTCTTAAGGACTTTGGGATTTTTGTTTTTGGAAGAATGAATTATTCTAAGTTTATAGCCTTTATATACTTCTTTAAAACACCCAAAATACACTTAATAAACCACCTAAATTCTTATTTGGAAGTGGGGTGAATTTACCAACTAACCCTTAAGTTGGCAGCAACCTGCGCAGGAGAACCTGTCTCCACAGACGGAGGGACCTACGGACCGTCTCCAGACCAACGGACCGTCCTGTTGGTCCGTGGTCTGGGACTGAGGCTGGTCCTTGGTTCCTTCAATCCACAGGCTAAGTTCCTACATACGATACCCATCAATGGGGCATCGATGGACCCACTGGGCGTCGATGCCTCCGTCGTTTGGGGCCTGCCTGGGACAGCCTTGTCAACCAAGTTGGGTCCTTCCTCAAGGACCCTTGGATGGTCCTTGGGGATAATTTCCTGGACGTTTACAACCCAAATACGATCGTATGAGTTTAACACCTCTCAGATAAATTTCATCTAAAACGAACACGTAAAATTCGACAAAACACGCCTAGACACACAAGGTCGATTCGAGGCATATCTTTCAAACAACATGAACGTTCTTGGACGTTTGACCTCTAAACTTCACGAATCTTAACACACTGCCTATACTTGCTATAATAACTCATTTAAGTACCTTAAAACCTCATGAATAAGACATAAACACATAGAACCACATATGAGGCAATTAGGTGACTTAGTCGTCGAACGTCTTAGTCATCCCTTGACGTTTGACTTCCAATACACCTAATACTTTAGCTATTGCATCTATACCATATTATAGACACTTTAAAGATCTTAGACCACCATTACCAACATAATAGGCTCTAGTTAACCTAAGTTATTTTCGGGGTCTTACATACGTATGTAATCATACTCGGATATTTTCCCCAGAATTGAAGGTCCTTTATTGAGTAAGGTTTTTAAAAGCTTCCTGTGGTTCAACCTCCACTCTTCTAAATATCTTTGTTTAAAAGAGGTTTCCCTGGAATTGGAATATATAAACCCTTGGGAATCAGGAGCTAAAGGAGTTTTTCCCCTTCTTGGGATCCATCGTTTGCGTCACCTGTGAGTCCACCTTCAGCAACATACCTGAATGTTACGACCAACTAAATCACATCTTATAGTGGAAAACCAAAGCTAGAAATTGAAGCAGAACATCACCACAATAAACCTAGGAAAAAACAATGAATATATAAACAAACAATTAGAAAAACAGAAAACCATTAAACATTAAATTAGGGCAAGACAGTCTATTATCAGTACAATTACCATGCCCACTATCTAGAAAAGCTCAAAAATGTGAGCTTATCAACTAAAAAAGAAAAGAATAGATGTCATAGTAATGTGGACTATTCCACCAACCCGGAAATCATGCAAGTCTACTTTGCATAAAAATGGTTAGTTTCCACAATAGTAAAAAATAAGGAATTATTAGCTTGTTGTTGTTGTTGTATCTGTTGGTGCAATTTTTCCTGTTTTAAACTTTGAGACTTTCGATGCAATTTAAGTGTTCTTTTGATGTGATTCTAGTGTCGTTTTAGAGAAAAACTACTTCTATTGTTTTGGTGTAATTTTATTGTTGTTTTGAGGCTTTTCTGGTTCAATTTTAGTGTTGTTTTGGTATGATTCTAGTGTTGTTTTACTGCGGCTCTAGTGCAGTTTTTTGTGGTGCAACTCTAGTCCTGTTTTAGTGAGAATTTGTTGTTTTTTTTCCAGTGTAATGTAACTTCGATCAAGTACTCTCTAGTATGATACATCATACAAGCTTGATGTATCATATTGAAGATACCTGACTCAAGCTAGATTCCAAAAGTCAATCCTCAGCATCTACTGAAGGTACACAAGGCTATAGATCTCTCCCCACATAGAGTACGATGAATATCCATATAGGTCGATCACTGATGAACTTAGCGAGTGTTGGGGTGGGGTGTTGGGGAGGGGGATTTCCATGAATAGTTAATTGTCATTGTCTGTGTGGTACACTTCCCAATTAACATATAATTATTGACCATGTGGGTGCAGCAAAGAGTCCAAACCCCATTCTTTCATAAATGCTAATACTCTGGGGAAATACTTTTGCTGGTGTGAGTATAATTATATGTTGCCAATACTATGTAAGTATTATTGACCATGTGGGTGCAGCAGATAGTCCATCTTGTTGTAACAACACAGTTCTTTCATGCTTAAAAGCTTGTGTATTTTCTGCATTTTCTTCAAAATTTGATTTGTTCCATATCTTTAATGTTTTTTCATTTTCTCTACTTATTATAGGAAAAATATGAAGAAATTTAAAGGAAAAAAGATTGTCTGAAACTGATATTGATCAATATGAAGTATATTCCCAAGCTGCGGGGGGGGGGGGGGGAAGAAAAGAAGAATATACGGTCTTGGATTGAAGGAAAAAATTACTATGGGCAGAATCTTTGTGGCTCATCATCATTACCACCTCTATTTTCTCAATCAACATCGACAAAAAATATGGACGAGTTTGTAAAGAAAATGATGTCTGCACTAACTAGTCATCTTGTTCCTATTATTGTTGAGCAGGTGCAAGCATCGATTACTCCATTCGCCAATCCATCGACTGCGGCACCCATGCCTCCTCTAGTAATGAGGACGAGTTTGATACCTCAATTTCAAGTTGATACTCCACAACTTAAGTTTTTGATACTGTCATACT